>JAJMSM010000137.1:0-17403 GCA_030578475.1 Hyphopichia wangnamkhiaoensis
CGATACTCAATACGTTGTTAATTTGTTACTTCGTTACATATTTGGTTGTTACTCGATTACTACTGAAGGCTGTGATCACATACCTTTCATATGATTGCTAGGTTAAGATCACTGATAATACACTCAGTTGTATTAACACTAGTAAACGATATAAATATGAGGTGATTCTCTCTCCATCTAAGTAGAAAGGAAGGAGGAAAAAGAAAAAAAAGAATCAACCATCAATCTATATATTGTATATTCTTTTGTTTTACATTTACAAATATATGTTACTGTGCTAAATATATTGTTAATTAAGTTAATAGTCTTTGGGACACTGATTATTAATTTATCTATATTACTTATTAAGCGGTGGATAACCTTAATAAACTAGTATAGATAGTACACCAAAAGAATTACAGATATATTGACCTCCTGATATAATACTCGTTCCTGTGAAAAACGCCCGTACATCTCCCTCGTTCCTGTGAAAAAGCCCGTACATCTCCCTCGTTCCTGTGAAAAAGACTTCTATTTTTCTGCCAGGGCATATTCAAATTAAGCTGAATAGAACTAGAAGACACATTTGTCAATGAAGAGGCTTACATCATGAGGTGGACGCTTTGTTTTTTTTTGTTATTTCAGCTAGTCCAGTTCATCAGGGCGGAGAGTAAACCGACGCAGCTCGATAGCCAGCGAGGGGTATGGTGTTTTAGCATGGATTATGATGGTATTAATGATGCTTACGTCTCGGTATATCTTTCTCAGCTTCCTAGTCCTGAATCAGAGGTTCTGATTCTTATTCTTCGATATGTCCATGCGGTAAATTTCACTCGTATGACTAATTTTATCGCATATAACCGGGTCTATCCATATATCAACCCAAAGAAGACACTCACTGATCTTACACCTCGAGAAGGTTTCACATTAGACAAAGAAAAATTCCTTTATGGAAACCTTTCAATGGCCCATCCGAAAGCTATTCTTTCAATCAAGGAATCGGGAATCTACTGTGCTTACGCTTTCAAACAGCTGATAGGGCAAAAGTTTACCGCAAAAATTGGAATTCATAATTCACACGGTCTGATAAGCTTGGGAAACTTCAAAGAGTACCACTTATCAAAATGGGAGGGTGCTGTTGATCTACTCTTACTTTTTTATTTCTTAAAAAAAAGAAATACCGTGGATATAAGCTTTAAAGAGTTCATTGGTTGGACTTTAATTCCTCATCTAATTAGCCAGGTTATGGAGTGGCTAGTTAATGCCGCAATCAATAAATATTCTAGCAGTGATTCGCCGCTGACGGTATTGGAGATTCTTTCTTTCTCAGTAGATTTTGCTTCCGTAATGATAGATTTATTATTTTATTACTATACTTTACTCTTTGCAATGGGGAGAGGGATATTATACACTGAAAGCTCTACAAACGGATTGGGTCGGTTTCCCTCTGAACTTAAAGCAGTTGCAAACCGTCTACTAAAAATTAGTCTTGGGTTCTTTGTATTGTCGGTGGCAAGGGTGTTTAACGTTGAATTTAATGTTGTGGATCATGTTTCAAATTACACTGATTCAGAGTTACCTGAGCTGAAATTGAAACTTGTGCTGAAAATAGTTGCAGAAACTTGTATCTTACTTTTTGCATTTAGAGCATTCGTGTGGATTTATTACTTTTTCAAATATTATAATAGGACTCGTAGATTGGGGAGTCAGAATAAGATTGAATTTTTTTCCAAGAAATCGTCCTACTTATTCTTCTGCTTACCTTTGCTAGTTTTGTTGATTCCGCCAATCTTGTCCAGCGTAGCGGATATTTTTCTTTCGCCTATGGGTAAACAAACTAAATCTAAACTCAAAGATAATTATCAGGTCGGTTTTTTGAAATCAGTCAATCGCATTAAAAATAAAGAGATGGATGACTTGTATCGTCAAAAATACCTAGTCATTTTAATTGATAAAGTCATCATAAGCCACGGTTTTTACGTGGGTATTATATTTACATCTTTCTTTAATTGGAAAGATAGACTCTTTGAAAAAAAGAACGCATAAAATTGGGCCACCACCATATTATATATAATAATTACTTTTTTGCGTGGATTTGATAATCAATAAAATTTCTATCAGGTTTTCATACAGTTAATGAACTACGCGTTAGTTGTTTGTATATTTCTTTGTTTTGATCCAAATTGTAAGGAAGACATGAAAAAAGCCCGTACATCTCCCTCATCGTTTCACGCATACCATTCCTAAAGGTCCTCGGCAAAATTTTAATCAGTGACTACTTTTTGAGGTTTTAAACTGAATTTTGACAATAATTGCTTTTATTTCAGTAATTTCAAATTTACGATGATCTTCAACTTGACACTTCAAGCCTCGTCAGCATGCTGCCGAGTCGACTGTATTAGTTCCCGAGAAAGGTTGATTCTACTAATGCATTTATTTTTGTATAATCAGTTTTTATATGATTGTATTCATTTATATATATTTTAAAGGCTTGTAGCATCCTCGTCTCGCAAATCAAGTATCAACATATGCCCTGGTTTATGGCCTATTGGAAGGCCATCAATCCTAGTTTCTTACTTGTACACTCTTACCAAGACGGGTCACTAAGAGGGTTCCTAGAGAGTTAATAGTGATATGCCAGCCCGGCATGTAAACTTATTAGTTTTCTTTTTTTACTTTTTTGCAGCCATGGTGGTTTCATCTTCCCTCTTTCGTTTATTGATTTCACTATTGTAGATGTACTTGGTTAACTGGGGAGGAGTCTCGGTGTAGCTGGTCTTGTCCACCTGGTTATTTTCGTGAACTCATAGCAACTCCTTGGATCGTCTACATATTCCATCAGATATAAAGACGGCCCTCAAACAAACATAATCTAGCGTAAAATAAACGTAGTCAGCTCTGGCACATTCATCTACTAAACCTAGAGTTATAGTGTTTGAATTGGGGGTTACGATTTATCCGTATAGACACGGGCTTTACCTCTGGGCCGCAAAAAAAAGAAACCACAAATTGCAAAATTCAGAACACTCATTGGCCCTTCACCCAAGACTCATAATGAAGCCTTGATTTTATGCAAACAGAAAATTTACGATTATTGGCATTACTTAGGTGAGACAGAAGAGTCCTTTCCATTTATAATTATAAATGTTATTCTTCTTATTTATTTGTTGCTCCAGAGACTCCCGAGAATACAGGAATGTAATAGTGATTGCTTGTCACACACGTTTCCAATATTTGAAGCAACAACAAAAAAATAATTTAGCAATACTAAAGAGAAAAAGAGTTAATGAAGGGCTTACAAAATTAGTCGCCTAGCAGTAACATTATCTCCACACTCATGCCTTATTGTTATATATCAAGCGTTTCCTCACCGTCCCTATATTTACCCACATACTCATGGTGTCCACTTTGTTCAGCCGCGCATATGTAAAGGCCAGATCAATTTTTGGCAGCCAATTGTTCAGTTGACATGTAATTTGAAGTATTTTTATTTCTTGATCTTGTCGTTCCTTGATTTCTTTTCTTCGTCTTTTTTTTTGGTTGATTTGGTTTTTTTTAGAAGAGAAAACAAGAAACCTTTGTTTTTAATTATTATATTTAATGATTTTCTTGTATGCAGTCCACATACTTTATTTTTTTATTTTGTCCCACGCTTTTTGCCTTACAAAAAAAAAAAAGGCAGCTGTAGTTTGTAAAAATTTGGAAGCAACTTTTTTTTTTTTAACATATAAAAGCTGCAATCAGCATTTTTTTAGCAATATGAATTTGAAAGTAGTTATACCGAATAGAAATAAATTTTCAAACACAAACTACGATTAATGACTGTTATATAACAAAAGGTATAAGCTTTAGTGAAAACATCACATTCAGTATCACTAACAGACAACTAAGTCTTTGCAAAGTTCTTTTTATTTATTTAATTAATTTTTTTTTTTGTTAGCTTGTTCTACCCCTCAAACTAAGAAAGAGAATAATATTAATTATAACCACAACAACAACGACAAACTAAAGAAAATGATGACGGCGTATTCTACAGATCAAAGAAAATTCCAGGCAATATTAGACAGGGACCCTGCTTCAGAAGGTCAATTTGTTTATGGTGTTATTAGTACCATGATCTGTTGTCGGCCCACCTGTTCTTCAAGACCACCACTTCGAAAGAATGTGATTTTTTGTGACACGATTGAAGATGCTATAAGTAAAGGTTTCATTCCTTGTAAACGATGCAAACCGGAAAAAGTTACCGGATGGAATCGAACCAGAGATATAGTGGCACAAGCATGTGTTATAATAATGGATATGGCTAAACAAAAACGCAAACCCAATATTGACAAAATTGCCATCAAGTTGAAAGTATCTAAATGGCATCTTTGTCGAATATTCAAAAATTACACGGGGATAACACCACGTCAATTTTATTTGAAATCAGCTGATGGTAACGATCCACTCAAATTAAAACCATTACCATTAATACAAACCAAGAAACATCTTCTAAGGTTGAAAAAAATGGATATCGCTGCTAAAAGCAGTAAATCCTCACCAAAAACTACTAATGAAATTAATAAAAATACAGAATTGTATACCGGTCCCATAATAAGTTCGAGTCCAAGTCCGTCACTGTCAGCTCTGGAAACCCCAGGATCAACCAGGCTGACGGTGAATCAAGCTACTCTGACCCCATCGTCATATATCTCCAACCCCGATCCAATTGATCACAACGACCACGAATTTATGACCCCCGATATCGATATGGATGATTTTTTTAACGATAATATGCAATATGCTTACCTCAATACACGCGAGGTATACCCCTTTGTTTTTGATCTGAATGACTTGTTTAGCCTGGGCTTCATGTTCAATCAAGATGATACCACCCAACAAGACCATTTCTTAGGGAACTTTGACCAAACTTGAGCTTCCCGGATACCAAGACCGGAAATCACTACTCAATCAGGGCCTTGATTTCCTCGATTATGATACAATGTTCGTATTTATTTTTTTTTTTTCTTTTCTTTTTTTTTCTTTTTCTTTTTTTTTTTTTTTTTTTTTTTTTTTTTTTTTTTTTTTTTTTTTACATTGGAACTACTTATACGGTTCTCATTACTTATTTGTTAAAATCTTTGTCTTTAATTTCACTAAACAGCAGCTCATCTAAGTAATAATACAACTTATTCAGTAACAGTCAGCCGCTAAGCTGATCTCGTAAGGCGTAAACATACCCATTTGTAATCGAATTTTTTTTTTTGGTCCAGTTTGATGGGATTTTATGCGCGAACAAAGACCTGAGCGCCACACTTATCAGGGATGAAGAGATTGCAAATTATTTATTAACAATGAGATTATCATGCATTTAATTTTTATTCTGTCAAAGTAGTTGTCAAATTCCAGGAGACATAAAACCATGTCATCTGGTTCCTGTGTTGTATATATAAAGGAGTAACATCTAAGCCAATTTTGATATTAGATTGTTTTTTCTTTCCTTTTCTTTTTTTATCAGCAGCATAGAATTAAGATGTCAATCAGTAATAGTCCCAAGAAGGATTCAGATATTTCAGTCAATCAAATACTGGATCCTCCTATAGAAGATCCAACATCTAAACATCTCGTTAAACTAAAGGATGCAGATGTTACTCTCCAGTTTATGAAATTACACGATGCAGATACAAGAGAGATAACTCCCGATGAAGAAATCAAATTATCTAGCAAGGTAAAATGGTCAATTGTTCCAATTGCATTTTTTGTGAATATGTTACTATTCATTGATAAAGCTACCCTAAGCTATGCATCCATATTGGGTCTCTTTGACGATACTGGCTTAGACAAAACTAAGTACAACAATGCAAATTCGCTTTATTATGCTGCGTATCTTATTGGTCAAATCCCAGGACACTTGCTAATGCAACGCTTACCGGTAGGGAAACTTCTTACTTTTCAAATCTTCACTTGGAGTGTAATTGTCTTCTTACATTGCGCTGCATACAATTATTCAGGTGTACTTGCCCTTCGGTTCTTTCTAGGATTTGTCGAAAGTTTTGTCACTTCTTTATTGGTGATAGTGCAATCATTTTTCCTTACTCCATCAGAAAGATCAGCGGTTCAGCCAGTATTTTATGCTTCTGCCTTTGCTGCAGATATACCAACTGGATTTATTGCATTTGGTGTGCTTCATACTAATACCTCATTGCATCCGTGGAGAATATTCATGATCATTATTGGTGGTATAACTTTTTTAACCAGTATAGCGCTTTTCTTTATATTCCCCAATAATCCCACCAATGCAAAATTTTTAACAACCGAGGAGAAAGTTTGGACCATTAGAAGAGTTCAGCGTGCTTCCAGAGCATCAATAGAACTGAGTAGATTCAAAAAATATCAAATGATTGAAGCCCTAAAAGATCCATTAAGTTGGCTTTTCGTCGCATTCATGTTTTGTATGAATCTTGGTAATAACTTGAACTATCAAAAAAATCTTATCTACAGCGGTATTGATGGAATAAATCGGTTGACAACTACCTACATTACTGTCATTCAATCCTGTTTTTCAGTGATTTGCGCAATTGCTTCTACTTTGTTCATGTTCAAATTTAAAAATATCAGAGCTTACGTGTCTTTATTCTGGTGTATTCCTTCAGTTGTTGGGGGAATCTGTATGATATCATTGCCATGGAATAATAAAATTGGTTTAGTAGCAAGTCTTATGCTTGCTGCTTCTACTCATGGTATTCTGTGGATCATTGGTTACTCATGGACAGTAACATCGGCGCTGGGTCTGACTAAGATCTATACTCGCTCCATTATGGTAATGATTTCCTATTCAGTTTCAAATATAATTGCTCCACAAATTTGGAGGGCGCAAGATAGTCCAAGATATTACCTTGCTTGGATTATTCAAATAGTGATAGCTTGGACAATAGCTCCTTCGATTTTGGTGGTGGTTGATTTCATATTGCGTAAAAGAAACAAAGAGCGTATGAATAGTCAAACAGAGACTGTAGGATATATTCAAGACCCTGATAACGAAGTAGAGCAAGTTGATGTTGCTGCATTGGATTTGACTGATTACGAAAACGAGAACTTCATTTATCCATTGTAAGAAGGATAATCGTAACTTATTCAATTTATACTATAATAATTAAAAATCTTCTCTACAATCACGGATTGAGAAATTGACGTTGGGAAAAGAGTACTCTGGTTCGGGTCAAAAATTTTCAGCTTATTTTTATGTAAAATATATTAATTTTATCTTAAATAATGTATGTAGTAATAATTTAAAAGGAACAAAGAGATGCAGTTCAGGAATAATTACAGATAAATTTTAAAATACCACTAGGTCACGCCTATAGATCTTCAATTTGTGGGATACGATGCACTGACTCATTGATATCTTGGTCAGTTGAATGAGGCACCTTGGCAATGACAGGAATATTAGAAGCGAAGTGCTTAACAGTCTCGACATTATCATCGTTGATAGGCCCATTGAAAATAATACCAGCTACTTTTAAACCTTTAGCCTTAAGATGTTCAATACTTAATAGCGTGTGGTTGATCGTACCCAAGCCACTTCTAGCCACCAATATTACTGGGATATCTAAGTATTTGATCAAGTCAGTTGTAATCTCGTCTTCATTAATAGGAACCCATAATCCCCCTGCACCTTCAATGATAAGTGGTCTGTCCGAGCTCTCGAACTGACCAGGAATCTTGATTTCACTTACCCTGGTGGGATTTACATTATCTTTCAACGCAGCTCTCCACGGAGATAAAGGAGTTTGAAGATCAACTTGAGGAGGGGCAAAATGGTCATCAGGCAATCTCGTCAATTGCTTTATAGTCAATGTGTCACCTTGATCACTATTTAAACCAGTTTGAAAAGGTTTCCAATAATTTGCACCCCATGATTTGACTAGAAGAGCACTTATAAATGTTTTTCCAACATCTGTGTCGGTACCTGTCACGAAAAACGCCTTTCCCATGGTTTGGTTTTTTATATCCTTATAATGATTTTAGAGCTAATGTGTGAACTTAAATATAACTAATAGTGATAGGTTTTACCAAAGAAAGAAGGAGAAAAAGAAAAAAAAGCAGAAAAATGTATCGGCGACTCAGTCGCTATTACTGCATGAGTCAAAATGACTCAGAGTCATTTCTCGAGTCGCATGTCGTTGCATTTTTTTTTTCAGCTTGAGCTTTAAATTGTATTTATAGAGGTAAATCAATAATCAAAAAGAGAAATGAATGATCAGCTTTATTAGTATTGGATATACCCTAAAAATTGTTTCAAAATGAATCACGAAGAAAAAGAAGAATTCGATAAAAAGCATATTTGGCACCCTTATACATCAATGTTGAATCCTTTGCCATGCTATCAAGTGAAAGCAGCCGAAGGAGTTTACATTGAATTAGACACCGGTGAAAAGTTAGTGGATGGTATGTCATCGTGGTGGTGTGCTATACATGGTTATAATAATAATTTGTTGAATGAGGCAATCAAAGATCAGGTAGGAAAGATGTCTCATATCATGTTTGGGGGAATTACTCATGATCCTGCGATAAACGTATGTAAATTATTACTTGAAATGGTTCATGATGATCTCGATTGTGTTTTCTTGTGTGATAGTGGCTCTGTATCGGTGGAAATTGCTTTAAAACAAGCAATTCAATACTGGGAGGCGAGAGGTGAAAACAAGCGGAAAAAATTCCTTACCATCAACCATGGTTATCATGGGGACACTTTTGGTGCAATGTCAGTTTGTGATCCTCGTAACTCCATGCACTCAATGTACAAAGGTTATGTTCCCGAAAATATCTTTGCTGATGCTCCTCAAATTGGTTTCCACGAAAAATGGGATGATTCTGACATTGTAAGTTTCAAAAATAAAATCGAAGAAAATAAAGATGCCATAGCAGCAGTCATTTTGGAACCAATTCTTCAAGGGGCTGGAGGCATGAGAATGTACCATCCTCAGTATTTGAAAAAAGTTCGAGAAATTTGTGATGAGTATAGGATTCTTTTGATTTTGGACGAAATAGCCACTGGCTTTGGCCGTACTGGGAAACTCTTTGCTTATGAACACGCTGGAATTAGGCCCGATATTTTATGTGTGGGGAAAGCCATTACTGGAGGATATCTCACATTAGCAGCAGTCATTTCAACGAGACATGTTTCTGAAACAATCAGTTCAGGCAAAAGTGGATGTTTCATGCATGGTCCCACTTTTATGGCCAATCCCTTAGCTTGTTCAGTAAGTGTTAAGAATTTGGAAATCTTACAAACAGGACAATGGGTTAAACAGGTGAAAGAGATCGAAAATCAATTATCAAACACACTTTTGCCATTGAATAATGAGAAACGTGGACGTATACATAACGTTCGAGTTCTTGGGGCTGTTGGAGTTATTGAATTGGTCCAAAGGGTTAACATGGCAGAATGTCAAAAAAGATTCGTAAAATTAGGAGTGTGGGTTAGACCATTTGGTAAACTAATTTACATTATGCCACCATATATAATCAAACGAGAAGAATTAAGCAAGTTAGTCGATGCTATCATAGATATTGCTTATACATGTCCGCTAGAATTGAATTGATTAATTTATTTATTGTGCTTACTATACAGGTTCACTTATTTGACAGAGATGGTTCTTTATCCATATTATGCATTTCTATTGGTTCACTAGGGTGGCGAACCTCACCTCGTTCTTGCAGATCGAGCATATCATCGAAGAACGTAGTCCTTAATTCTTTCCAACGAGTCAGATATGTAGACAATGATAGAAGTAATATACCACTTAAAATTTGAAGACACCACCATAAAGTGGAAGTGGGGAATTTACCTGAATAAACCCAAACAACTATTAAGTTTATAATATAAATTGTAAGGGAAAAATCCCACACCATCTTGGATCTTCCAACCACTATGGTGACGAATAAAACGCACAAGAGTGAATCAAATAGCCATAATGCAAAAAGTATCAAACCCATGGCATTGTCCAGGGTGATGAGCTCCCACAGAAAGATCCAATCAACTTTAAAATCATACCCATTCAACGAAGCAACCAAATAAAATATGATGAGCGCTGTTAAATAGTAAAAACATTGTAATACTATAATCTGGAAGAATAATTTGGAAGGATTGTTAATATCGTTATTTTTATATCCGGCAACCAATCGCCTGTATCCATTTCTAAAAAAAGTCATTGATGCTGCTTGAAGAGTATATCGATATCGGCCTGAAGATCAAATCTATATTGTCTTTCCTTATATCTATTATAGCATCAATCGATCATCTAAACTCCCTTAAACTAACCGCTAATTTGTTACTAACAGAAAAACACAGCATAAATAAACATCAAAAAAAAAAAAAAAAAAAAAAAAAAAAAAAAAAAAAAAAAAAAAAAAAAAAAAAAAAAAAAAAAAAAAAAAAAAAAAAAAAAAAAAAAAAAAAAAAAAAAAAAAAAAAAAAAAAAAAAAAATAAACAAAAGTGCAGTTTACAAACATCATGCATTTTGAACAGCGCCACTGAAAACATAAAAAAAAGAGAAGAGGCAGAAAACACTGAAAATGAAAATGATAAACTCGGCGAGCTACAACTTATATTATGATGATCTTTTGTTATTGAACTATTATATACAATTAGGTAGTAGACTTATTTTTTTTTACCCTTGGCCTTGACGTTACGCGATTTCCCTTGGAAAGCTAGTCTGTCGGCTTTCGTCTTTTTATAGGATCTTCCTGCTTCTTTTCTAGCTTCATTAGCCTTTCTCTTCTTAGAGTTGACCTTTTTACCATGTTTGGTTAAGTGTTGCATGACCTCAGTTTTATGTTTCTTCTTGTCTTCTTCAGATTCAAACCAGGTTCTTTTTGGACGTGATTTAATTTCCTTTTCATGTTTCATTAAATTGCTGGCTTTTGTTAATTGCATTTCTGCTTGTAAGATTTCTTTAGCTTCTTTTTCTTCTTGTAAAACTTCTTGAATCGTATCATCTTTATTGTCAATGATCTCACTGATACTTTCAACATCTTTCCAATCAACATTACGTGAAACTGCTTTACCTTTAACATGTGGTTTGTTGTTCTTTTTATTTTCATCTTCATTTTGTGCTAAGGATTTGATCGATTCCTTCACGATACTTCTATCTTGAGTTGATTCTCCAACAAAAGTGATGGACTTACCATCTCTACCAGCTCTTGCAGTTCTACCAACTCTATGCAAATAAATTTCATGGGTCTTAGGCATATCATAATTCACCACAATTTCAATCTTAGGAATATCTAAACCTCTAGCGGCCAAATCAGTACAAATTAAGACTGGCACAGTCAAACTCTTGAAATCAGTAACACTTTGAAGACGTTGTTCTTGACTTAAAGAACCATGAAGTTCTGAAACTTTCATACCTAATAACCCAAGAATAATTCTCAATCTATGGGCAGTTTCTTTTCTGGCAACAAATACCACAATACGATTTTGTTGATTAGGATCAACAGTTTTTAACAAATTAAACAATAATGCAGGTTTTAAATGTTCTCTTTTACGGATACGAACGAATTCTTGTACCAACTTTGTGGCTGCGGCTTTTGGAGGATCAATCATGATACGGACTGGTTTATCCAATGATAATTGAATCAAATCTTGGATTCGGGTATTCATAGTGGCAGAGAATAATAATGTTTGTCTTTTATGCTTTGGAATTAATGATAAGATCTCAGTAAGTTCCGCTTGGAAACCTTCTTCTAACATACGATCAGCTTCATCAATAACTAAAACTTCCAATGATTCTATAGTGAAGGATGCAGAGTTACGAATATGATCAATCAATCTACCTGGAGTGGCAATAACAATATCTGGTCTACTTTTCAATTGTTGTTCTTGTTGTCTCAAGTTTAAACCACCAACCGCTAAACCAAAATTAAGGTTGTTAACGAATCTTCCAATCTTCTTACCCACATCACACACTTGGATAGCTAATTCTCTTGTTGGGGTTAAAATAATTACTCTTGTAGATGCAACTTTGCTAGGTTTATAAACCAATCTTTCAATTATAGGAATCATGTATGCAGCAGTCTTACCTGAACCAGTGACCGCACCTGCCACTATATCCTTACCTAACAAAGATATTGGAATAGATGCTGATTGAATTGGAGATGGTTTGGTATAACCTAACTGAGCCAAACCTTTCAATACTGGACGTGACAATTGTAAACTTTGGAAACTCTTATGAACTTGTTTATCAGAATTTTCTGATTCTTCTGTATTAGCAAAGAACTTAGCGATTTCTTCAGGAGAATCTTCTTGATCTTTTTCTTCACTATCATCACCATCATATTTCATTTCATTACCATCGTCTTGGTCTTCATTTTCGCTTTCTTCTCCACCTTCATCCTTGTCTTCATTCGATTCTTCATCACTGTTTGATTCTTCCTCTTTGAAACCCATACCAAACCCGTCTAATGCAAGCTCTTCATCGTCTCCATTATCTTTGACCTCAATATCAGATTCTTCGTCGGATTCCTCTTTCTCATTTTGTTCTTCTTGAATATCTTGCTTGATATCACGTCCTGCTAAGGTAGTCAAACCACCCTTTCTTCTCAAAATCTCATCTAGATTAACATCTTTGTGAGGAACATTTACTCCATTTTGACTCTTATTATTATTTTGATCGATTTTAAAGTCCCAACCATCAAATTTTGTTGTAGTCTCGAATCCATCCATTGAAAATTGAAATTCTGGGTTAATTTCATCAGGAACTTCATCTTGTTCTTCAGTAGCGTTGCTTGAATCCTTCTTGGCCACCGAAGACTTGGAACTTTTTTTTGATACAGTTTCTACTTCTTCATCGGATGAATCTTCTTCGATGGGGACTGGTTCAGCTTCGGAATCACTATCAATGGTCAATATGAAATCTTCCTTGGGCGCTTTCCCTGGCGATTTAGTTTGCGCAGAGCCGGCCTTTGACTTGGACTTGGACTTCGCCATATCTAATCCTTTATTTTGCGTATTGATAAATTGCTTGTATCTGCTAACAGGATTTGTATTGATAAAAAGATCAATATATAATGAAAAACTCTTAGATGAGATAAAAAAAAAAAAAAAAAAAAAAGCTAGCGAGAAGAGGAAGATGCAGGCAGGGCACCATAACCATTCGCAGAGTTTTTTTTTTTTTTTTCTTTTTTCAGTATAGAGCCTGCGAAGAGCCCCATATATATTGAGTGAACTAAAATAATTAATATAATTAAACCTGCTGTATGAATACTATTAATAAATGTTACAATGAGTTACATCTCTATTTAGCTAAAGTGTAAGAATTAAAAATTGTCTATGGGGAAGAAAAAAAAAAAACAAATAAAGCGTTCCAAGATGTGCTAATATGATATGGAAAAGTTTCTTGAAAAATAGTTTAGCGTTAGCGAGTCTGATACGAAATCACACGAAGACACCTAATTTACATTTAACAAGGTTCTAATTTCTTTTTTCTTTTCTTTTCGTTTTTGTTATTTAGTTTTATCTGTAATGGAATTCATCTGTAGCGAGTTCTACCAACTCAGCTAAATCATAATATTCTTCATCATATTCACTGTCATTATCAAAGTCGATTTTTTCCAACTCTCCACCAATCGATTTATCTTCTAAGCTGAGTAGTTGTGTGTTCTTTCTGATATCAATTAGTGAATCCAATTGTTTTTCAGTCTCTTCTGATAACTGACCTCTATTGATCATTCCTTTTAACATTTTCAAACCATCTAACCAAACGTATTTATTTACTTGGGTATCGGTATAGAAACTAAGAAGTTTTTTATTCCCTTCTCCTACTAGGACGATTTTTTCGTATGAGATAGTCCCCTTTACCGAGATTAATTGATTATTTTTCTTTTTATCTTCTTCACCTATATGTTCACCAATTTTACTTGATTTAAATTCAAGGATGTCAGAGAGTGGGATTGCTTGCGATTCCATTTCTTCAAAAGAAGGATTAATTAAGGGTTTTTCCACAAATTCTTTGAAATAAACAGATTTTCTGTTAGGAGACAACAAGATGAAAAAAAATTTATAATTCAGTTTTTTCTCCTTATTTTTCAAAAGATATTCACCATAATTTTCAGTATAAACCCAAGATCCTTTTAATAATTGAATCACACGTTGTTCACACACAAAGTCCATCACCTCATTTGCCAAATCACGATTAAATTCGGTGAAACGTGAATTCCATTGATTGGAATGATTAAATTTAATTGCCTGAATCTGATTATGTCTCATATCTTCACAACTTTGAACTGAGGTAACATCTAAGCATTCTTCGATAGATTTATTACCACTGGCTAATTCAATTTCCAACGTATCAATATGAGATTCCAACAATTGTAAAATTCCATCAACATCATGAGAGTTTTCCAATTGAGCTTTGGTTTCTTGCCACAATATTAAACAGTTATTCATGGTGTAAAAAATCATTAATTCCCAACTCAAGACGGAATGATAAATATTAGGATATTGCTCGTTATTATGGAATATATTTATCCACATTTCAGTAACTTTTTCAATAAATAGACAAATTGGGAAGGTTCTTGAATGATCACTCATCATTAATTCTTCATGAAATCTTTTTTTAAAAGTAAAATTAGGATCCTTTAAGAAAATTTTCAAATCCATGGCTAATAATATTGTGAAATTTTCAATAACAAATTGTCTTGGATTATCCGTGAATCCAGCTTTTAAATATTCTTCAGTAGTGGCTGGGGTACCATATTCATTTAGTGAGACTTCGAGGAATTTAAATAGATTATTTAACATGACTTGATGAGATTTAATTGATAAATCAAAAGTAGAATCATTAAGATACTCATTTAAATTATAATAAGCAATTTTCAAATTATGAATTGCATCTAATATTGATTTATCATCACTTTCTATTAAATTATCAATGGTTGAAAAAAAAGTCACATGTTTCAATCTACCAGCCAACGTAATTATTCCATTATAGTTGAATTTTAAAGCTTTATTAATAAGATCAGTAACCAATTTAATTGAATTAAAGGTGATTTTATTATCGGCCAAATATAATTTTTGAGTGATTATATCAATGACATCCAAAAATTCTATTAAAGATTCATAAAGGGGGGAGTATTTATCAATTGAATCATCTTTAGATTTGAAAACTGCTCCACTTATTGAAAGAACCGAAATTTTCAAAATTGCTTTATAAGTTTCCGTTGACATATTCAGACTGACAATTGAAAAAAGGGTAGAAAACAAGGTATAGTCCAATACTCGAGTAAAATCATTAGTTACTGCATCACTTCCGATGATACAATCTAATAATTTAGCTAACACCACAATAGAATTAACTTTTTCTTGCTTATCTTTACCTAGGATATTGGCCTTAAGAGTTGCGGAATAATTCAATGAAGTGGCCGAGTCTAGTTTTATTTTATTGGAGGCATTATCTGCAAGAATTTGGTTAGTATGATAAAAAAAGTATAAAAAATAGAAGTGGACGTACTTTTTGATAGAAACTCATTGAGTCTATGATTAATGGTTCGGGATGATTCCAAAGACATGATAGCGATAGGACAAAAGGGATCAAATATAAATAATAATAATGACTAACGAAAGAACAATTTTCTTTTTTCTCTTCTTCAATTACCTATTTCCTTATTGTATGATATAGTAGAGGAAAACAGATGATGGAAAGTAATTGAGTCTTGGGAAGGTTGAAATTCAACACGTATAGAGCAATGAAAAAATAAAAATAAAAATAAAAAAAAAAAAACAAAAAAAATATAAATAAAAATAAAGGTACAGTCAACGGGAAAGACAACAAGAAACAAAAGAATGGAAAAAAAGGAAACTAAGGCCAAAAGACAATTGGAAATCAAGAATAAAGTTAAGACGACAACAGTACCTAAATTAGTATTTATTAGTGAAAAAAACTGGTAATTAGGTGTTAATTGAAAGGGTAGTGGAGAGCAAATTCGAATTTTTTCGAAAAATGTTAGCGAAGAGAACCGATGGGAGATTTACAGTTGCAATCGAAGATTAATAATAATAAAAAAAGAAGAATTGTAACCGAAAATGGGGAGATTTGGAATTAACGAACACAAATATAATTCGATATGGAAATAGAATTTCAAGAAACACACTGAAATAAACAAGACAAAAACCAAAAAGGACAAAAGTTCAAAATGTCGTATAAAAATTTTCTGAATTGGTCGATATCGGTTGTCGACTGGTTCTTTTATTATTGTTTATATTATTATTGTCCAGTTAATTTTGAACACCAAATCAAGATCAAATCGTTTGTGAAATATCCACCGATGTGATCGAGTGAGGGACAGATGGGTAGAACTATTTGGACTATTTGAACTATTTCTGAAAATTCAATTCAAATACTTTTCGTTCCTGTTTTCTTTCGATTATTTTTACTAGTTTGAAAAATCTCCAGGGGTAACAAACTTATTTGATCAACATATATTATATACATGAGGTTAGATAATTTTTTACCCGTAACGCTCAAAAACTCTGTTCTTTCCTGTCTTTCTTTCTTTTTTCCTTTTTGCACTAAGAGCTAAAAGGCCCACCTGCAGATAAATCTACTCGTCTAAAAAAACAAAAAAAAAAGGAAAAATAAAGTGTGGATGTGGGAATCCCATACATTATGTGCAGGGCACGCGTTCACAAAATTATACACGAAAATAACGAAGAAGAAGAAGGAGAAGAAGGAGAAGAAGAAGACTAAGATTGAATTTAGGGCCATCTGATGACTTTGATTGAATAGGTCCATCAGTAGCATACCATGCTAAATGCAGTAGGTGAGTAGAGAAATTGGTAACAGTAGCGTCTTCAGATCAGATTTTTGTAGGTCCAGGACTGACTCAGTATTATAACACTACCGAGTTATAAACGTATGTGCATTATATTTCATTTATATTTTATTATAACATTTTGTGTGTACTGGTAATTAGCATTGTCCCATCAGTTTATTTCTTCTTTCACCGTTTGCTCTGCGGTCCCTTTCTACACTATTCTACTTTATGTCACTTTCCAATTAGCATCGAGAACGCATCATTCTTATATTCTGAGTTTGATTCAGTAAAGCATATTGCATGTTTGTGATACTATATAGGGACAATTCCAGAACCTGTTTGGTTTTGGGTTGTGTTACATTCAAGAACCGTTAGGCGGCCAATTGTTTAGTATTGTATTTATATTTACGTTTCCATTCTGTCGTTTTTTTCCCTTCTGTTTGAGCGTTACTTTTGTTTATTCATCATTTGTATTCTCTTTGTTTGACTTTTTTTGGAATTATTGATTTCACATTTTTCTTTCCTTGTTAATTTTTTTTTGGCTCTCCACGCCCTCACCCTCTTTTAATCGTATATGCTTAATTTTTTTTTTTTTTTTTTTTTTTTTTTTTTTTTTTTTTTTTTTTTTC
>JAJMSM010000138.1:0-16617 GCA_030578475.1 Hyphopichia wangnamkhiaoensis
CGATACTCAATACGTTGTTAATTTGTTACTTCGTTACATATTTGGTTGTTACTCGATTACTACTGAAGGCTGTGATCACATACCTTTCATATGATTGCTAGGTTAAGATCACTGATAATACACTCAGTTGTATTAACACTAGTAAACGATATAAATATGAGGTGATTCTCTCTCCATCTAAGTAGAAAGGAAGGAGGAAGAAGGAGACAAGAATCAATCAATCATCAATCTATATATTTTATATTCTTTGTTTTACATTTACAAATATATGTTACTGTGCTAAATATATTGTTAATTAAGTTAATAGTCTTTGGGACACTGATTATTAATTTATCTATATTACTTATTAAGCGGTGGATAACCTTAATAAACTAGTATAGATAGTACATCAAAAGAATTAAAGATATATCGACCTCCTGATATAATACTATACAGAATTGTTCTATGGTGTACGGGTATACTATTCTATATACAGAGCCCTACTGGTCTATCAATGAAAGTTCGATGATTTTTCGTAGTTGTTCTTCTTCGTCGTTGCCGTCGTCTATGTCGGTGTGGATGTTGTGGCCGACGTTGGGGTTGACTGGGGCGGGCGAAGGCGTGTATAAATGACGGGAGCTTGATGAAGAAGCGAACTCGGGGTTGGGCCCGACATCAGTCTCACGGTGATGTTTGGCCTCGTCTTCCTGTTTTGACATCTCGAGGGCCATTCGTAGTTGTTCTTCTTCATCAAGGTCCTGGTTGTGCTTGTAGCTCTCGCTTAATGCTAATGCCATCGATAATTCATCGTCTTCGTTATCGAATTTTTGTCCATTATACTTATCGAGTAAGCGATGGGCACTCCGTTTCTTATTTTCTTCGAGTTCGAAGTCGTCCATTTGATCCTTGATTAATTGGTACGACACTTGCTTGTTCAGGGCCAGAGGCCCCACGTTCAACTTCTTCTTACCATTACCACCACTAGCACTACCGCCATTGGATTGGTGGGGTTCCAATTCTCCGTACTGAAAGTACTGGATGGTGTCTCCACATACAATCACCCCGACCGTCAGCCGTTGATCTCGACTAACATGGAGGTCGGTGGTGGGGA
Organism: Hyphopichia wangnamkhiaoensis; assembly: GCA_030578475.1. Classification (NCBI taxonomy): domain Eukaryota; kingdom Fungi; phylum Ascomycota; class Pichiomycetes; order Serinales; family Debaryomycetaceae; genus Hyphopichia; species Hyphopichia wangnamkhiaoensis. Next base: position 1,091 of record JAJMSM010000138.1, read on the forward strand.
TAAGATTGTTATACATGTGGGTGTATTTCTTGGGATACTTGATCGATACCTCTCGTAGATATTCTCCCGTGTAAACATTGTACAAGTTGGTGAAACCATTATACCCAGAAACAACAATAATGCTACTGTTCAACGCCACCGCCGTTACAATATTCGCGTGCTCCGGCACCACAGGGTGGTACTTGCTGAATATGGGCTCAATGGTCGTTTGCAATCTGATATCATGGCTATCATCACGAACGTTCCACACAATAACCAGGTCGTTGGAAAGAATGTTGGCGTACAATAACCCATCACCGCCGATTATCTTATCGTCGTAGTTATGTAAGCGATGCTCGGGACATGTTTGCATCTTGACTTTAGTAGTGATCACGTCGCCACCTAATGTTTTCTGCCTGAAACGAGGGTTATTGACGTCTCGATAATTAATTACTTTAATGAATGATTCATGACTGATCACCACATTGCATCCACCAAAATCAACATCCATGAATCCTCCCAGTGATCCACACCAGAAACCAATCTCGTACTTATGCGCTTCGTAACTATGGAAATCAATCACATAAACATGGTGTTCCCCTTGTACGATAATTGTTTTGCGGAAATCACATTTAATATGTACAATCGATTCATCCACCTGAATCTGATATACCAACTTCCCCGATAAGTTCCATAATTTAATGAGTCCCAGCATGGATCCACTAATTAAATCAACACTCTCCTTATGCTTATCCATCTTATTGTTAATATCAGTGGCCGTGATGGCGTCAAGCCCAGCCTCGTCTTCTCCCACCAACTTAAGCAATGACAATCTCGTTGAGCCTGAATTGGTCGAAGTAATCAAATTCTTCAAGTATAGTTCACCACTTGATCTCCCTACCAATAGATAACTCCAATTCAATGCATAACTAGTAATATTGGTAAATAAGTGATTCCCCGGAATAAATGTCTGATTCTTCCCGTTATTTAAATTTGAAATCGAAACGTTTCCAGTAAGACTCAGGAACGTCATTAACTTATCCTGTTCAAAGCTGGTCAATATGAAGTTAACCAACCCATATTCATTATTAATAAGTTGATAAGTCTTGTGTGTTGCCACCGCTTTATTCCATTTTTTCAGAATCCTCATTCGATTCGAATACTCCACTATCCAATAGCGTGATCCTGATATGCTGGGGAAAGTATTACCGGTGCCAAACTTACTGGTGAAAGATCGACTCCAAGTGGTCTTGTTCAGCACCGCGTGATTCCAATGCTTACAAACCAATCGAAGTGAACTTAACTGCATTGGATCAAGGTTGGCAAAAACTTCAACCAACACTTCAAACGGTAAATCATTGATGGTGGCTCGTATTACCTCATCTTGTTCCAACCCAGTCGTCTTGAGTACATTACTCGGAGACTCGTAGTCGTGCACCGAGGCTTCGATCGTGTTGCCTAACTCATCAGTGGTTGCTATATCAGAACCACCTTCGAGCCCAACGTGGTGCGATAAAGACTCCGTCGATGCGGGGAAATGGGTCATTTTTTCTATGGGTGTAGTTGTTGAGATGTTAAAGGGACCCGAAGACAATACCTGATATCACTGGTAATGTGTTTTTCGTCTTCCCTCCTAGTTGTGGATCTAATCGTTCAAACAACGGTGTAGTTGTGAAATCACATATCTTTTTTGCTGAGATGATATGAGTTTGGGTTCCATAATCAGAGCGCGCCGGTTGACACAAAATTCACGACGCCCGTACCGCACTCTGGTGACAGAATTTGGCGGCAATAAAAAGTCCCGGTCTGGCAAAAAAAAATGTCATAGCTACAACTTGGCTGCGTTTTTGGGTGATTTGCTTCAAAATTTCGTTGAAAGTTGTTAATTGACAAAACTATTGATCCATGTTATCGCCTAATGTAATTATTAGATGCTGCGCAGCAGGTCTATGTCGTTTGAAACTTAACTGCCCCAATGTAGCTTGGAAGGACCGGTGAAAATTTTTTTAAGTCACAGAACGAGTGAAAAAAAAAAAAAAAGTATGAAAAATTATTGAACAAATGAAAAAAAAAAAAAAAAAAAAAATGTTGAACAACTTTTCACAGCTTTTCTCCAAGTCCAACTCGATACCCTCTTCACCCCTGTTCCTTCTGTATAATCATGGCCGGTGAAGCTAATGGCAGTGCTGCTGAACAGCAGCAACAGCAACCGGAAGAGCTCAAGGTAATTGTCTTGAAAATCAAATTACCAAGCTCCGTCTCTCCCCAGAATCAAGAGGTGGAAATTCAATCCTCTATTCATGAAAACTTGGGTGACATTAAACAAACCTTGACCCTTGCTCCTGCTTGTCAACATATCACTAGTTATGATATTGTTTTCGAAGGTATCAAATTGACCGAAGTGTTCGATGATGCCGTTGAATTAAGTGAAGTTTTGACCCAATTGGAACGTCCAATTGATAAAGTTGAATCCTTGTCGCTCTCTTTACAGGAAAAACCTTATAATTTGAGTGGTGTGTATGAGCATATCCTTAAATTCAGAGAGGTCATTGGTTTGCATTTCTTGGACAGAACCTCATCCGACTTGGGTGTCTCTGGAGGGATCTCCAAATTCAACGATCTTCCCTTGACTGGCGTTAAGCAAAATCAAGAATCCAAAGAATCTACCCCTGAAACTGAAGGCTCAGAAAAAGATCAAGAACAAAAGGAACAAGACGTTCCTGAATTGTCCGATGATGAAAAGGCCAAGATTGTGGCCATCTCAGACGATTTGGTCTCTGGAGAAACTACCTCAATCACTCAACATGGTGAATTTGAAAGCGTGATCAACAAATTGAAGATTCCTATCAAGTCATTATCTATCTCTCAATGGTCGCCTGTTCCAGCCGTTCAAAAAAGTAAAGGTGACTTGTTATACTTGACCTTACAAACTTTGGAAAGTGAAGTTTTCAATATTACTTGCCATTTATCGGGTTTCTTTGTCAACAGATCTTCTAATGCTCGTTTCAATCCTACCATTAAAGTCAATGAAAAGGGTGCTTTCAATAAACACTTTATTTTTTACAACTTGGTTGACTCCCTTTCTCCATCTTTTGCTAAAGCCATTGCTGAAAATGAACGCATCTTAAGTGAATCAACTCAATTCCCAGAATCTTACTTATTACCAACCAATACTCAATTAGCATACCCTTGGGTGGCTAACCCAGACAATTCATTCATTCAACCTGACTTGTCTAGAGCCCAATTACCATCTATCTCCTTTGGTGTGGACGGTTCTGACTTTGTTAAAGACTGGAATGATGATTTCCAAGCTATTAAGGAATTACCTAAATCCACTATTAATGAAAGAATTTTAAGAGAAAGATTAATCAACAAATCTTTATTTGAATTCAAAAAAGTGGCCACTGAATCCGCCATTGAGATCATCAAAGGTAACTTGAGCCCCTTGAATCCTAATGAAGAATTGGACAGACAAATTTACTTGAAAAATGGTATTTTCTATTCTTACGCAGTTAATGCTACTGGTGCTTTTGATATTACTGGTGGTGATGAAGCTGCTAGACATGCTGCCTCCAAAGATTTGGCCGGTGTGAAAATCTTCAATTACATTGATGCCGCCGGTATTCACAACTTAGTCACCTGTATTGTTGATTATATGGGTGAAAGAATCATTTGTCAAGCACCAGTCCCTGGTATCTTCAACAGCCCTGAGCCAACTGAAGAAGATGGTGAGGAAATTGACAAAGTTTCTTATGGTTTAACTACCGATCACCAAAAAGTCTTAGCTAATGAAAAATTCAACAAGGTCTTGAAACCAGTGGCTGACGCTTTACACTTGAAATCACATTCTGTCGAACTTTCCAGTGGGGTTAAGTCTGATGGTGAATTGGTAACTTCCAAGGATGTCAAGGGTATCATTGGTACTGATGACCGTAAGTACATCATTGATTTGTACAGAAGTACTCCTCTTGATATTGAATTCATTGAAGCTCACTATGATGAATCTCAAGAGACCTCTTATCCACATAGTGAAACTGTCATCAGACATGAAGCTATTGAAGAATGGTATAAGAGAAAAGTCGCTGCTTTATTTAAAGCTGAAACTGAACGTTTGGAAAAGGAAGGTAAAACTTTGGAAACTAAAGAAGGTGAAAAGCCCCAAATCGCCATTCCTTACGATCAAATTGTGATTAACCCTGATGCCTTCACCGGTGTTAATGAAAGCAAAGAAGACCAAGATGATGTCAGATATATTTCCAAGTTTATCAAGGAAAAATTGGTCGATGAATTCTTGACCAATATCGGTAATTCTATCGTTCCATTTGATGGTAGCAACTTAACTGAAGTCTTGCACAGACTTGGTATTAATATGAGATATTTGGGTTATATTGCTGAACAAAGTATAATCAAGAGAAATGAAAAATTGGCACAAGATGAAGCTACCGCTAAGGCCAACCTTGAAGCTGTTGAAAAGAAGGCTCAAGAAGAAGCTACCAAATCTGAAGAAGCCAAATCTGAAGAAACCAAACCTGAAGAGGATAAAAAAGAAGCTGAATCTACTGATGAAAAGAAGGAAGAAGAACACACTGCTCTTAAGGTTGATGCTACTATTTCTCATTTGAACGCTCTTTATAAAATTACTATTCAAGAAATGGTTGCCAGAGCTTCCAAGCACTTGTTACGTAAATTGGGTAAATTAGTTCCTCTTTATTTGAAACCTCACTTCGTGGCTCACTTCCATAATTGTTTGTTTGGTGGTGAAATCACTGAAACTCCAGAAGTTTTAATTGACGAAGTTTTGAAATCATTCTATTCTGAAAACGATTTGGAATTCGGTAAATTGAACACTGCTACCGTGTTGAGCTTGATTGAACAGGAAGTTTACGTCCGTTATAGATTTAACTTACCTTTCGACTGGAACACTGAATTGATTAGACCATTACAACTATTTAGAGAAATTGCCATTAAATTCGGTATTCAATGGAAAGCTCAAGAATACGGTTTCACCAAAGAAGCTTTTGAAGCGATCAAGGATAAAACTTCTATCCAATCTCAAGTCATTGAAACTTCTAAGGGTTCCAAGAAGAACAAGAAGAAGCAACAAGGCAAAGAGCAACACGTTGTTGAATTGACCATTCCTCGTACAACTGTATTCATTGCTGATGATATCATCAACTTTGTTCCAGTTGTCAAGGACTCTTCTTATAAAGCTGTGTTACTTGACGAAATCTATGAAACTGCCAAATTACAACTTTTCAAAGGTGAAACTGAGATTGGTCTCAATTTGTTAACTGAATTGGCCTCTATTTATGAACAAGTTTATGGTGGTGTTCATCGTGAAACCACCAAATTCAACTCCCTCTTGGCTCAAGCTTATGCTGATTTGGGACACAAGACTGAGTCCTGTACTGTCGCTCGTAAATCTTGTGTTCTTAGTGAAAGAACCAATGGGTTTGATTCATTTGAAACAATCACCAATTATATCAATGCCGCCTTCTTGGAAGCTGCCAATTCTGACTTTGTTAACTCATTTTACTTATATAAGAAAGCTTTCAATGATTGGAGCTTTGTGTTCGGTGAAGGACATCCATCGTCAGTCAACACTTTATCTAATTTGGCTGAAGTTTTGGCTGAACATAAATTATACAACCAAGCTCAAAAATTCTATTTGGTGGCCCTTAAAATCTCTGATGAATTAAACGGTGATTTATCATCAATCAGTACCATGCTTAGATATAAATATGGTATTACTTTGTTACAACAAGGTAACTATAAAGAATCTTTAGATGTCTTTAAGAAGACCGGTGAAGCACTTAATAGATTAGTTGGACCTGAAGACCGTTTAACCAAAGAAGTGATTACTTTTGTTACTAACATTGGTACTTATTTGGCTTATAACGAACATCAAGCTGCTGAAAAGAAGAAGGCTTTATCTCAACAAGCAGCCGCTCATAAGGGTAAATTCAAGGTCAAATCAATTTCTTCAGCTGAACAACAACAACCGGCTCTTAAGAATGGAAAGAAATCCAAGAAGCAAGCTGCTCAATCCGACCCAAATATTGCATCCCAATCCGTCGATGATATTTTGAATTTCATCGAAGGTAATAATCCTTCCAAGAAAAACGGGAAGAAATCAAAAAAATCAAAGAAGTAAATTTAACAGAAAAGAAACCATAAAATAAAAAAAAAAACTGACTTCATCTTGTAATTAGTCCTACACTCATATTGTTTGCAACCGTTCATATAAGTCTAGGTATCTGTAAATAGAATATATGTTTCCTATATATTGTTGTCTATATTTAAGGCATTAGAGTCATGTAGAAAAATAAAGAAAAAATAAAAAATGTGTATCCGTCGTATAAGTGGGACACTTATTGATGAGTATGTACATTATTTTCGTGGGTATGATCATGGTTATGTTCGAGCTGGTTTTGGGGGTTCTGTTTTTCTTTGAAGGATACGAAGATGTTTCTAACAAACTTATCATCTCTCTTAATGGCATTGATCAAGTTGGATTCGATCTTGGATAATTCAGGAAGGGTGAGCTCGCTACCATGGTTAGTTTCGAGATGAACGTAGATATTGGTGTTGGCTCCAGAAGACATGACGGACAAGTCTGATAATTTGAAGTCCCCTTTGGCAATGAGATCCACTTCTTTCTCCACGATATCTTGGATCTTATTATAAAACTCGCTATCCTTAGATTCACCACGATCAACCAATTCATACCAGGAAGACTTGAACGTACCCCAACCGGCTCTAATGATGAGAATAGACACGCATAACCCACCAATGGAGTCCAACCAGGCCACATTGAACAAGACACCTCCAGTCACGGTTAAAAGAGCCACGAATGCGGTAAGGGAATCAACACGATGATGCCAGGCATTGGCCACCAACACCTTGGAGTTGGTGGACATGGCCACCTGCATTGTTTTACGGAAAAGAAGCTCTTTCACAATGATGGAACCACCAGCCAACCAAGCAGCATTGATGTTGGGGATTTGGCGATGAGCCGGTTGAGCCTCTTCCAAATCACCCAACTCGGTATGAGAATGAGAATGGGCATGAGAATGGGAGGCTTCCGCCGGGGATGGATCCATCAACCCACCATGAGAATGAGAATGACCAATTTGAATCATGGAAACGTACTCGTAAAGATAATGAGGTAACGTGAATTCAAAGATTTGAAGTAAAGACGACCAGCCGACAGAAATCCCGGCGAAAAGAAGCACCCCACTGACCAAGAACGACCCTACCGTTTCCAATTTACCGTAACCAAGGGGGAAATGGGTGGACGTACCTACTTTAGAGGCAACGTTGACGGTGGCCAAAGTAAGAAAATCAGCAAACATGTCAGAAATGGAATGAATGGCATCAGCTATCAAAGCCTGGGAATGGAAATAAATACCCCCAATTCCTTTTGAAATCACCATTGATACGTTGACCAACAATCCAATCCAGGTGATACGAACTGCCGGGTTCGACTTGATGGATTCGGTGCTGGTGGATAAGAGCTCATTGGGTTGATGGTGATCATGGGAATGAGAATGGCCAAAAAGACCCCCTGAACCGTGCGAATGGCCTTCGTGCTCGTCGTGAGATCCACTAGCATGGGAATGACTATGGTCATTCACATTATTCGAGGACATTTCTGAGGATTTCGATTGAAGATGATTAGTTTGATTATTATTAGGATTACTGTTATGATTATTATTATTACTATTATTTGACGGCGACGACGACAATAACGACGAAGATGATGATAAGGAACGTGATCCCGGGGATGAAGACGCGTATCGCTTGCTCTGTTTTATTCTCGACTTGAATCTGGATATGGGCAAGCGTAGTAAAGAAGACGAAGAAGCACAAGTAGTGAAGGTCTGTTTGGTGCACATTTTTTTTCTCAACACAAGGCCAACGCTGGTGCCGCTGACAATCAAGGCTGACACCAAATTGGGCCTGCTCCCAGAGGAAACACCGGCACGCGCCAACATGGGGGCTTGTAATGGCAAGCTCCACGGATGACTTCGGTATAAGGATGCTAGACTCATTGGTCTTTCTAAAAATGTGGATGAATAACAAGAAAGAGAACCTCCAGCAAACTTCACCGTTTTAAACCCCAGTTTTCCTTTTTTTGAATTCCAGTCTTTTTCATTTGATTTCCACTCGATGTTTTTTTTTTTTTGTTTTTTTAGTGAGTTTTTTTTGTTTTGTATGGACTTTTCGCATTTTGCCATTTTTTTTGGTAGTAGAAAAAAATTCCTGCTTACAGTTAGCGATCCGAAGACGGACTCACGATTGGCTGAGAAGACACCGGAACTACAAGCAGCCTTAATGCTGGTTTTGGAAGACGAGGGGCGTTAGCCTTGGTTTGTATTAGTGATGCTTTTCATATTAGAGTTACGTTAGCGAGCAAACAACCGTTCTACGGCGGCGGTGGACAGAATTGTATTGTCTTCGGGAGGCTCCCGAAGAGCGTCCAGTTGTTCCAGTTTGACCTGGGATGTAGCAGTAAGGCTTGGGTTTTCAGGGTCGTTGGTGGTGCTGGGGGTAGTACTGGACATGGTTGGGGTGAATTTCAAGGCTGGAGCACCCCCGGGCCGAATGTCGTCGCCGTAGGTGGCATCCCCGGTCAATTCTTTTAGTTTGGCTAGTATCGATGTTTTCTCCTGGGACTTGAACAAGGACCGTTTCAACTCGTGGGTGGGTCTTCGTACGTGCATGAAATTACACTTATCTCCTCGAGAACAAGAGTTGGTTTCGTAAGCACGACAGTCGGCGTCGTGGAAATTTTCCACCGGGGACAATTCACAGTGTACGGGACGACCACCAAACCATTCTTGATTGAGAAGAAGCACCGCCTGGTACGCCAGGTCGGGATCCTTGAATTTAACGTATACATTGCCATTCAAATGATTATTGTCGTTTTCACAAATCACCATGGCGTAAATCTCGCCAATCGTGGCAAATTTGATGAAGATATCCTGGTAGAAGTGGTCGAAGAACTCCTGCAACTGCCGAGGATTGAGCTCTTCGCCCTCGTTTTTGTTTAACCGTGGGTTCTGGTATAGATTGGGTAATAGTATGGTATCGGATACCGTAGGTTTGATGTGTTTTCGAGAGCATCGTTCTCCATGTCGACACGCCCCGATCCGGTTGTAGAAGTCGCAGAAACTCTTGTCGTCGCGGCCGTGTCTGTCTCGGTCACGGTGTCCACCGTTATATCTATGGCTCATGATGTGTTGCTTTATCTTTCTTGGTGCAGTTCTAATGATAACTCTGGTGGAAGCTGTATTTTTGTCAGAGATGAGATGAATTTGGATGTGGAGATTTTTGGTGTGGATGCACCCGTACACCCGTACCTCTTGGCACCACAATAAGACCATTAGTTGCAAATTTCAATATTTCACGAACTACATAAATAATACAAAAGCATCACGATATGGTTATTATACTGTGAGTGGACTAGTTTGTCAGATTGTGTTGTGTTCTGATGTCTAATAAGTTTTCACATAATTATGTAAATTTCCTACAAATTTCGAACAGAATTAGGAGAAATCCATAAGGTAACTATAAACAATATTATAAAATTAAGCAAAGTCCAAAGGAGCGTGGTCTTTAGAGTATCTGTAACCCTTGACTTCATTCTCATCAAGGATTTTTTGGATCTTGGCCAAATCATCATCGGTCAAGTCCACCAAGTGGCCCAAGTTTTTATCAATTTTGTCACTGGTACTCCCGCTTGGGATGGGTAAAATCTTGGTAACATTTTTGATTCCAGCAAATTGGGGTGCTTCCGATATCTTGAGAATCCACGAGATCGCCAAAGATTCCAAGGAGGTTTGTTTCTCGGTATGGGCAAACTCATACAATTTTTTAGCCAACTTGATGTTATACTGGTAGTTCTCTGGTTTGAACTTGTCCATACTTTGTCTCAGATCCCCTTCTGGGATCGAGTCTAAGAAAGTGTCGGCTGTTTCCACGGCACGGTTAGTAATCATCCCACGACAAAGTGGAGAATAAGCGATAATGGGGATTTGATGCTTTGAAGCCTCTGCCAAAACGCCATTATAGATCAAATCTTGACATAATAAAGATAACTCCAATTCAAGCACCGAAATGGGGAACACAGACACCGCTTTCCTAATGGTCTCAGCACCAGCCTCAGAAATTGAAACCCCATCAAGTTTCCCGGCTTTCACATAATCCGCAATGTAGCCCACAGTATCTTCGTAAGGAACACTAAAGTCTTTTCTGGTGATCCCAAACAAGATAAGAGGTCTCTTGCTCTTATCAGTGGGGAAATACGATAAGATATTATCAATTGATTTCTGGACGGCTTCCTTGGATCCTTCTGGCATTAAAGTCGTGGTGTTAAGGGCCCCCTTTATAATGAACACCAATTTCTTATTTTGTTCTGGGTCATTTTCTTCCAAGAACTGTTTAAACAATTTCAAATTGAGAGAGTCAGGACCGTAGAATTCAGCACCACTGATGACAGTGACACCATACGTGTTGATCACGTATTGAAGCAGCTTCACCGAATCAGCAAGGGGTTGAGGCTTGGGAGTCCAAGTAAGACTCATGGAGCCAAAACCAAATTTACCAGCTAAAGGGACTTTAGAGTAAGACATCGTTGATTTCCAATATTTCTCCAATGCAAGATTTCTCCACCCAAAGAGTTCTTCATTCCAATGAGGTGAATTTTTGCTCCATTTATACACTTTCTGATGGCAATTCTTGGTTGAGATGATTCATAAATGGCTGATCTCGACTATTCTTCTGCTGCAAAATACAAAGGATCTCTGGGCCTCCGCAGTTAATTCCTAAATGAGCCAACACCGAAAAACACAAACCAGACCAATTTTTTACCAAGACTTCTGCGTCCCAAGGCAGGTAATGCCCGAGTTTACGGCGGAGGTAAGGCTGGAGATAAAAGTAGCATCCGAGAACCCTGGTGGGGCCATTCTAAACATACGGAAGTATGATTTGAGCCCATATCCAACGGAACTCAAATACACTCCGAAGTTCAGGTCTAGAAAAGAAGACAATAAGCTTCCAACAACGAAGCAACGTTCTTTCCTGAGCGGTCATGCTTACAAATTTGCAATCAAGATTTAAGTAGTATCATAAATTCACTCATATACAATATAATTAGACTACGCAAAGTTCAATACTTCCACCTCCTTCGAGTATCTGTAACCCTTGACTTCATTTTCGTCAAGAATTTTTTGGATCTTGGCCATATCGTCATCGGTCAAGTCCACTAAGTGAGCCAAATTCTTATCGATTTTGTCACTGGTACTTCCACTTGGGATTGGTAAAATCTTGGTGACGTTGTTGATTCCAGCAAATTGGGGGGATCCGGAAATCTTGAGGATCCATGAAATTGCCAAAGATTCCAAGGAGGTTTGTTTCTCCTCATGAGCAAAATCGTATAATTTTTTGACCACCTTGATGTTATGGTGGTAATTGTCAGGCTTGAACTTATCGATACGACGTCTGATGTCCCCTTCTGGGATGGTGTCCAAAAAAGTATCGGCCGTTTCCACGGTGTAATCAGTAAGCATCCCACGACAAAGTGGAGAATAAGCGATAATGGGGATTTGATGTTTGGACACTTCTTCCAAAACACCATTGTGGATCAAATCCTGACACAATAAAGACAATTCCACTTCAAGCACCGAAATGGGGAACACAGCAACCGCTTTCCTAATGGTCTCAGCTCCCGCTTCAGAAAGAGACACCCCGTCAAGCTTGCCTGCTTTCACGTACTCGGCAATGTAGCCCACCGTGTCTCCGTAAGGAACACTAAAGTCTTTTCTTGAAATACCGAACAAGATGCGAGGTCTTCTGTTTTTATCGGTGGGGAAATACGATAAGATATTATCAACTGATTTCTGGATCGACTCCTTAGATCCATCTGGCTTTAAAGTAGTGGTGTTAATGGCACCTTTAATAATAAACACCAATTTTTTATTTTGTTCAGGATCATTCTCTTCCAAGAATTGTTTAAACAATTTCAAATTGAGAGAGTCAGGGCCGTAGAATTCAGCACCACTGATGACAGTGACACCGTAAGTGTTAATCACATATTGAAGCAGCTTCACAGAATCAGCAAGGGGTTGAGGCTTGGGAGTCCAAGTAAGACTCATGGAGCCAAAACCAAATTTACCAGTTAAAGGGACTTTAGAGTAAGACATTGTTATCGACTTTCCACCAATTCTCCCAGTTCAAGGATGTCAATGGTGCTCTATTTATACAATTCCTGGTGGCAATTCGCCATTCCCTTGATAGTTAGTTTCAAGTGGTTTGGTGTTCTGCTGCAAAAAACAAAGGATCTGGATGTCCGCATCTAAATCCGCAGAAGGATCAACACCGAGAAACATAAACAAAACACCCTTTTACTAATAGGCTATTGTTTCCCAAGATGGGATGGGCCCGCATTTACGACTATGCAGCCACTGAGACACAACCTTCCAGTTGTATCAGGATGGGCCACTTTAACCGTACAAATCTACGATTTGAGCTCATGCACAGCCTATTCGTAGATTTCTAATTCTAGATGATGGCAACTTCCAAAAATAAAGCAGCTTTCCTTTTTTTAGCAGCCACCACGTCTACAATTTTGCAATCAAGTTTTTAAATAATCATCACGTAAAATTAAATTCTATACACATAACACAATAATAAGATTAAGCAAAGTTCAAGAACTCGAGTTCCTTGGTGTATCTGTAACCCTTGACTTCGGTTTCTTTAAGAATCTTTTGAATCTTGGCTAAGTCATCGTCGGATAATTCCACCAATTGACCGAAATTCTTATCGATTTTGGCATTGGTACTACCACTAGGAATGGGTAAGATTTTAGTAACGTTCTTAATACCTTCGAATTGGGGCAATTCAGAAATCTTCAAGATCCAAGAAAGTGATAAAGCTTCTAAAGAGGTGTTCTTTTCATTATGAGCGAAATCATACAATTTCTTAACAATTTGAAAATTGTGTTTGAAATTGTCGGGTTGGAATTTATCGAGATGACTTCTGAAATCAGTTTGAGGAATGGAGTCCAAGAAGGTTTCGGCGTTTTCCACGGTTGAGTCCGTAAGAATACCTCTACAAAGAGGGGAGTAGGCAATGATGGGGATTTGCTGCTTGGATAACTCTTCCAAAACACCATTATAGATCAAATCTTGACATAAGAAAGATAATTCCAATTCAACAGCCGATACTGGGAAAGTTTTGGATGCTTTTTGAATGGACTCCACCCCAACTTCAGAAAGCGAAATACCGTCAATCTTACCGGCTTTAACGTATTCGGCAATGTAACCAACGGTTTCATCATAAGGGGTCTTTGGATCCTTTCTGGCAATTTCAAATAAAATTTGAGGTCTCTTGTTCTTATCTTCTGGGAAGAAAGACAAAATATTGTCGATTGATTTGGTGACAGAAGCCTTGGATCCATCGGGGACCAAAGTAGTTGGGTCAATGGCACCTTTAATGGAGAAGATCAATTTTTTGTTTTGTTCTGGATCATTGGTTTCCAAGAATTGCCTAAGCAACTTCAAATTAAGATTATCAGCACCATAAAATTCACCCCAATTGACGAAAGCAACTTCGTAGTTGTCTACCACGTATTTGGTCAGTTTGGCCCCTTCTTCTAATGGTTTGGGGTTACCAGTCCAGGTGTGGCTCATGGTACCATAACCGAATTTACCTGGGATTTTGACAGCTGAAAAAGTCATTTTTGTTAGATGATTTAGTTTGATTGAATAAAGATTGATGATGCTAAGAATGAATTGGTCAAAACAGATGGAATTGACACTGATATTTATACCAATTTGAAAACCTATTCATGATAATATATTTCACTGAACTGCCCAGCTCATTAATCTGTCACTGACACTAACCGTCTTTTGGCACATTCTCTCACTTTTCTTTTTTTCTTTGATGCCCCTCGGCGATGGCAACTCAGTCCCTGCCAAACCTCGGAAATATGCTTAGGACCGAGAAACATCACCGAGAAAGGTAAACAGCGGAGCGGTGGTAGAGTTTATTCTCCGCCATTCCGGCAATTTGCAACTGAATAAGACTTTAAAAAAGAAACTAAAAGTTGACTAGTTTGCTGATGCATTTGAAAACCACAATCCATGGTTATTGTTTACTGTTATAGTTTAGGAAACATACTTGGAGTTACTCGATTGATGCTTTTCCGATACGATCAACGATCATCGGTTTCATAAACGGAACGGGCAACTGACCTTCTCCGCAGGGTGCCAATAACGAGACCAAGGCTTGACGACAACCTGATTCTATGCCATGAGGATAGAATCATCGAGAACCCGATTACGGGTTACTAGCTAAATTGGGAAGCACGGGGAAATGGTTAGCGAAGATCGATCAATAGTTAGAAAAGAGTATTGTTCTTGCTACAAACGAAACATACATGCTAATTCTAGTCACATGACCGCAGGCATGCTACGATATAATAATCTATTAATGTATATTATGTTGATATTTGACAGGCCGAATAAAAATGCACACCAGGAATAGATCCCAGCCACGAAGAAGAAAAATTAAATAAAGAATAAGTTAAAAACAGAAGACTTGATCAGTGGGTTGAGATTTCATGGTAGTTCTATCCCAACCTAATTCTTCAGTTAAGTCAATCAATAATTTTTTCATTTCAGGAGGACCACAAATAAATAATCTATTTTCAGGATCTGGTTTAGGTAAATATTGGGTGATTAAATCTTTGGTAACATAACCAACACTACCATCCCAGTTTTCTTTAGGAGGATGACTTAAAGTATAATGAACCGAGAAATTAGGGTATTTTTTAGCCAATTCATCGATTTCATTTTTCAATAAGATATCATTAAGAGTTTCATTGGCAAAAATCAAGGAAATCTTGGTATTATCTTCAGGAGTTGTGATTATTTCGGTGATAACTTGTAAGATTGGGGTTATACCGGAACCACCAGCAATCAATCCAATTTCTCGTGCCATATTAGTCTTATATTCTAATCTCCCGACTGGACCTCTAAATTTAACCGTTTGACCTTCTCTCAAACTAGCAAATTTTTTCGAAATTTTCCCGTTAGGATAAGATTTAACCAAAATATCGAAAAATCCAGTATCGAATTTATTCGAAATGGGGGAATAATATCTGATTTCATCTTTACCATCGATTTCAAAACAACAAGCAACATGATGACCGGTAGGGATATCTAACACTTCATCATCGTTATTCAATTTGAAGCGATAAATGGCCAGATTACGTGAGATCACCGTCTTATCAATCAACTCCAAATCATTCCATCTGATTGGTTCCAAAGAAGCTCTTCTACTCCAAGCTTCATAAAACTTGAACAGACAAACAATCACGATGAAAGTGATGGTATAAGGTAAATAAGCATAGTCGAATATACAGGTTCCGAAAAGAATAAGCCCAATGGGGATGTAGATCCCATGTAAAGGCTGTTTCAAAAGATCTCTTTTATCTTCCATTATGAAAATAACCTGTTGATAGGAATGGTTAAAGATTAGGT
>JAJMSM010000139.1:0-10839 GCA_030578475.1 Hyphopichia wangnamkhiaoensis
AAAAAAAAAAAAAAAAAAAAAAAAAAAAAAAAAAAAAAAAAAAAAAAAAAAAAAAAAAAAAAAAAAAAAAAAAAAAAAAAAAAAAAAAAAAAAAAAAAAAAAAAAAAAAAAAAAAAAAAAAAAAAACGTTAGAGGGGATCATCACAATGCGGAGCCCAGCAGAGTCCAGGCAAACCTAGACCCGTGTACTTGTTTAGTCGAATGCTGGGTTTAATTGTTTACTTATTTGCAGTAACCCACGGAGATAATCAGAGGTGTCGTAGGTGCAGGTACCATTTACGGTGGGGTGGTGTACATATGACTTTCCTTGTTGTTCCAGCTCCAATTTTATTTCTTTCTTTTTCCTCTGGTTGTTTAGCAGTCAAAAATATCACATCGTGCATGGTTTTTTTTTCTCTCACACTTTTTATTTTTTTTTTTTTTTGGCCCGTTTCTCAATTTTGAATTAAGGGCAGAATTAAGTTTTTACCATTTCCGGGACGCTTTTTTTATTGGAGTAAGCCTTAAGGCTTTTTGATGTTTAAGGCTCCAACTTTATATCATACTGGTTGTTATCGCCAAACTCCTATTAGTCAATGACAGTGATGGCTTTCTTTCTCTTTTTTTGAGTGTTTTTCGGGAGTTTTTTCTTTTTTTTTTGCTGTTTTGGCTGTATGCAATAATGTAAGACTCTGAGTCGCCAGAGGACTAGTGCTGGCTGCATTAACATAACGACCATCAGCACCTTTTTGAGTCTGGTGGCATTTCCACCACAGATTATTAAACATGACCTGGTCTCTTCCAATAGGAGTAATCCTTCTGGGGTAGAGGCTTATTCCCGTGTAGATAGGCAAGCTAGTTTTCTGTTTTGGATTCTCTCGCAGTTTCTTTTTTTGTTTCTTTTTCAAAAAAATGTTTAGGGGCCAAAATCCGCCGTGGCCTACATGAAGAACCCCAGCATGCCATATCCATTTTTGGAATTCCGCCTTATGATTTACGATGATTTAGAGGATTATATCAAATTACGAGATTTTCTTCATAATATTTTAAATCCATCTAAACGTCTTGATACGAGATGTCACATTTTTTTGGATTTTTTGGTTTTTTTTTTTGTCTTATTCCGATATGTTCATGAGCAAAATAGAAGAAAAGCCTTAATCAGGCGAGTCGGGAAACTACCGACAGTATTATTAACAAGCAGAAGTAGAAGTTTCTTTTCCCAATAATAATCGGGCACCAGATATGCCACCATGAAAATAATAACCGGAAAAAAAATAAGATGTCTGGCATGGAACACCATTCAATATGGCTGGGTATATTCTCATACCATATTATTACTAGATCGTATAAGCTCGATTCATCGAAACCACAAACCATAAAAAATATCATTAAATGTACTACCAGATGGTGCTATAATAAAAGTAACAGAAAATAAAATAAATTATACACTTAATTTACTAAATCATACGCTAACTAAATCATAAGCTAACCAAATTATACGCTTACTAAATCACAACTTGGATTCATATCTTTTTTCGGCTTCAGTCCAATTGATGACATTCCAAATTGCCTTGAAATAATCAGCCTTCACATTCTGATATTGTAAGTAATACGCATGTTCCCAAGCATCAATGGCAATCAATGGAATCAACGAACCAGTGACGGTATCTTGATTGTAGGTGGTAACCACATCTAATACCCCACCATTTTCAACATTTTTAACCAAAAATGCCCATCCAGAACCTTGGATACCGGCCAATTTGGCGTTGGTAACTTTAATCAAGTTATCAAATGAACCGTATTGTTCAATAACTTGTTTATGGAAAGCACTGTTTTCTTTGGGTAATTTACCTCCCAATTGATTGGCTGGGGATAACGATTTCCAAAATAATACGTGATTGGCATGTCCACCAGCGAAAAACTTGATGTTTTGTTGAAGTGCAATGGTACCCTTGATGTTCCCTTCTTCCTCAGCTTTGAGTAACTGTTCAATCGAAGTATTATAACCATTCACATAAGTTTGATGATGTTTGGTATGATGGATTTCGTTGATTTGTCCCGAAATATGGGGTTCTAAAGCATCGTAGGCATAATCCAATTTGGGTAATTCGACTTTCTTTCTACTTTCTAAAAATGATAAGGTGGAGCTCATGTTTTCTTTTTCAGTCGACTAGTTTTTCTTTTTTTGCAGTCAGTGATATCAATTGATAATAATTCTTGTCAATAATATTGATGAAGATAACGTTAATGAAGTCAGGAGATATTAAAGTAACCTGAATTCAACTAAAATCTAAGAATTAAAAACCTAACAATTTTAACTAATGAATTATTTGGCTTCTTATACCTTAGAGGTTTTTGTGGTTTAACTGAGGCTCAAATGAGCAAATTACTCAATACTTCAAGTTAGAAAACTTGCTCATTGTGTGGTGGTGGTGGTGGGTCGGTACAGTCAAATACTCAACGCCACGGTAGACTTCAGACTCCTATTCCTTACCGATTGCTTTCGACATGGCCAATTGAGCTTAGTAATCGTCAACACTCGATAGTTTGCTTATTGACTTTATTGGTTAGTGCGTGCGGAATGATAACCACAGCTCTCCAAAAATGATTCTCCTTTCTTTCCTTTTTTTTTTTTTTATTGTTGCAGAGCTTCTACAGTACTATTGTGATTATAATTTCAATTGAATATATACTCATGTCATATAAATCTAAGAATAATTAGCAAACCAGTCCACAATCAATTCTCCAACTTTGGTGGGGTCTTCTCTATGCAAGAAATGCCCAATCTTACTAAGTGTTTGTACCTTGACATTAGCCTTACCACCAAGTTTTTCCTTTTCTAAATCATATAAGCCTTTGGACATACATCCATCTACGTCACCCCCCAAAATCAAGGTGGGCACTTTATCAAAGTCAACGGGCCAACGACGTCCTGAAAAATTCAAAATGCGAAACAAGCACCTATAATAAGCTGTGGCACCTTCAATTACCCCAGGGTTATTGAGAGTTGATCTGACACTCTCGATCTCATCTCTTGAATAATTCCATGTGGGAGACCAATATTTCCAAAGATAATCCAAATAACTAGAAGTACCTTGTTGCTCGAATTTACTTTGATAGAACCATGGATGTTGCATTGTAAGCATATAACTCGAATTATATATTTGTATGGGCACTTTAACCAAATATTCCCAAATCCTAATATTTGCAATATATGGAATAGCCAAGGTAACCATCGAAGTAATTAATTCAGGATATAAATGGGCCGTTTTGAATGAAACAATTGCCCCCCAATCATGTCCAACTAAATGTACCGGTACATGTTCACCCGCTGGTACAACTTCTTCGATCCATGCCTTAACATCCCCAGCAATATCGGTTACACTATACTCGGTGTCGGCACCCTGACTTGAAGGTTCATATCCTCTCAATAATGGTGCCAATAATAAGACCTTACCCTTGTAGGCTCGTTCAATAATGGGGATCACCTTATTGAAAGAAGTGTTATTATCGGGGAATCCGTGAAGTAAAAAAACCACTCTCAGCCATTTTCTCGTTGGTGAATCAAACACTTCCGTCAGACTAAAGTTACTAATGGCAGTAAAACTTCTCTTGCCATTGTGAAGCGTGACTTGGTGTTGTGCGGTCGACTTACTCATGATCGTTGATTGGCTCAGATAAACGAGAAGATTCTATAACAGAATTGATATCAGACGTTCTTGAATCATTATTGTTGAGGAGTACTTTTGCCGATTATTTAAACAGTTCACCGGTTTTTTGTGGGGCATGTGAATCTGTAATGAAGTTTTTTTTTTTTTTTTTTCAAGTGATTTTTTACTCCATCTGGGCGCGGTTGCATGTACGGGTTGGTTTTGTAATCAACGGTTGCGAAATTACAGACTGCATAATCAAATACCTAGAATACTATATAAATCTATTAAATTATTCTATCACTTCGACTGTGGTTTGCTCGAGTAGGTATTTTTTATCATAATAGTCCCTCAACCTATTTTGATAACGATCGAACCACTCCACTATGGTTACTGTAAAAATAAACGATATGATAACTAAAATAAGGGATAATCGCATACCCACGTGAAATTCAGGAGCATACTTGGTACGAAATATCATAATACTAACGGGAGCCAGGCCAATGGTGGTGAAAAGATTGAGACTACCAATAACAGCAGCTCTCACTTGTGCATCATCTTTACAGGCTTCATTAGCCCAACTGACAGTAATGACCGAGGCGGGTGAGCTCACTCCTAATAAGGAGTATCCCAAAAATAACACCATTCTGGGTACATCATACTTGACTAAGATTGCCAATCCGACAATCCAAATCACTGAAACCAAAGTGTAAGTCTCCCATCGGTTTTGTCTTATATCACATAGCCATCCAGCAATAATACCAGTTACAATCATCACCGCCGGCATAATTGTAGGAATATTATTTCTCGCATAAACATCATAACCTAACTCTTCTAGTACCACCCCCCAGTATTCACCCGCTTGCACTGGAATATGGTTCAAAAAATAGGCAATATTAAAAACATAGAATTGCCAAGAAGTGAAGAGTCTTTTAAATATACTAGTATCTAGGACATTAACTTGTTTGACATGTTTGGTGATGGCAAGTTTCTGGTTGAGTATTTCAAAATCCTCATTATTGAAAGAGCAAGTAGTTCTGGGGTCACTAGGTAAATCAGGGAAATATAAATACCCCAAAACCGCTACTGGAACAGTTATCAAACTGTCTATCACGAAAATCCACCTCCAACCTGGAATACCAAAAGTGTTATTCAAAGTCGCCCAAACGCCTGATTGTATATACCCTCCAATCATGGTACCAAGACACCCTGAGGCAATAAAGATGGACGTCCTTGAAGTTAACAAGTTACGTGGATAGTAACTTCCTAGAATCTGTCGTGAGTTAGTATATTTATACGATAAGGAACACGGGATTGTGGCTTTTCATACATACGTAGTGAATACACGGGAACGAACAACCTTCTAAAGCACCTTGGAAACATCTTATCACCAACAATGTTTTATAATCTTTACTAAACATCCCTGATGCAAAACAGAATATTGCCCATAGCATCTCAAATGCTGGCAAAACAATATGGGGCTTGAACTTTGTAAGTAGCAAAGCACCAAAAACCCCAAACACGGCATAACAAATATAAAAAGACTGGATCAATATATTGAGGGCGTTATCTTTGAGTTCAAGATCTTCCTTCATACCGGTAACCCAAGCATTGGAGATATTTGACGCATCCAAGTATCTGACAAAAAATGAAAGACACACATACGAAAGAATAACACAGTCTGTCTTAAAATAAACCTCCCGTTCTCGTTCAGATAGATCGGGCGGATTCCATAAATAAAATTGTTTTTTCAGGTAAGCCGATTTAGGTGATTGAAAAGACCAGAAAAGTTTACTTTTCTCTTTTCTCGATATATTGAAATCATTGAATGTATATATTTCACTCACGGAATCAGGCCGGACGGATTCCTCTTCACTGACTAGCTCAATATTGGGATCTCTCTTTTTCTTGGTATAATCCTGGATTGTCTGGTATGAGGGGAATGATGCCGAAGAATCCAAAAGAGGATTGGCCTGATCCTTGTTACTCAGAGACATTTTCCAGATTCTAATCAATTCGTTGACACCTGTTAGATTAAATGAAGTTATCCTGATTAATGATCGCCCCCTTGACACAATTTTGCTGCATTAGCCGTAGCAAGTTTTCTGGAATGTAATGAATTATAATGGGGTTCAAAGTTTTCAGGATCAAAGTGAATGTTTCGACCAGCAATTGTGATTTTCATTCAAGCTCCTTCAACAGGCTTATACTTTTTCTTCCTCTTTCGTTAAAGCTTACTGATAACGCATCCTCCATTTGATTCCGCGATAAGCCTGGCAAAATGTGCCATTATGTTGTATGCAGTCCCCAAACTTAAAAGTTGCAATATTCTGAATTTGCTTATGTAACGCTCAACCAGCTTAGTATGGTCATTGCAGCCATTAGTATTTCATGTAATACAACAAAATACGCCAGATTTCTACACTTTATATGATATCAGTAGAGTGACATTATCCTGTTGACTTTCAAAAACATTCTTATAGTTCAAACTCGGTGATTAGTGTGTCCTTTGATCAAATACATTTGCAAACTGATGCTGAGGTAGTTCCTGATATACAAGATACACACGAGTTAGCTTATTATACATACAGACATGAATAAGCCTATAGTCTCAGCTTCTACTTAGACTGAAAATATTTTTTCTCAGAGCTAGACAATTGATGTTACATTGAGTCGCCATTTTGTGCTTTTGCAAAGTGAAGTTGTAGTTTATAACACTGTAGGAGTCGACTCGAATGTTACAGCAGGCAATGATTTTGACTCTGGCAAGTTGTCATCGTGTACTTCATTCAATATCGAGAGAGCTAATCCAGCAGGCTGCCATTGAGTATCCAAAAGAATGTTACAATGCAATGGATATTTCAAGTACTCAGACCATTGCAAGCGGCTAATAGAACCAAGAGCCGAGGCATGTCATTGATACACCGAGGGGTTATGCTTTAAAATGTAGTTGATGGCAAGGATCAATGAAACGTATACGATGAATGTATG
Source organism: Hyphopichia wangnamkhiaoensis (assembly GCA_030578475.1). Taxonomy (NCBI): domain Eukaryota; kingdom Fungi; phylum Ascomycota; class Pichiomycetes; order Serinales; family Debaryomycetaceae; genus Hyphopichia; species Hyphopichia wangnamkhiaoensis. The sequence continues at coordinate 6,621 of JAJMSM010000139.1, forward strand.
AACGAGCAGTGGAGAAAAAAGAAATACGTTGGGGTTTTTCTTTTTTTTTTTTTTTTGTTGTCATGCAAAATGCTTAATTTGTGACATCAGGAGTCTGGAAAGTTTCTTTGACGTATACAAATAGAAATAATTCGACTATCATTAAAAGGCGAGAATGAATGTACTACAGATACGCCTAATTTTGTTCAAAATCATACTTAATCGAAGAATCAATTTTTCTCCAAGTGAGTGTATTTTCAATATAGGGTCGCAATTTTCACAAGCAAATTTTAGAAATTCAATGCGCCTTCTGACCCCATATTCTTTACTCAGTATATAATTCCGTAGTTGTACCCTTGATTGCATCCAGTATTATTCAATGGCCTCTACCTAGACTAGTGAAATTGATTTAACGCTATTCTGGATTATTTTGATTTCTCAATTGTTTTTCTTTTCTAACGCTTTTTACAACTGCTTAATCCATTATGTCTGATGATAATGAAATTGATTTGAGTGAAGCTGGTTTTGAAGGTACTCCTTTACTCAATTTTATGAGAGATGTTCTTAAACAAGAAGAAAAGTTGAAAAAAGATTCAGTAAAGCAAGTAAAAGCCAATATAGTGCTTACTTTGAAAAACAAGGAGAACAAAACCAAATCATGGTTCTTTGAGTTTAAAAAAGACGGTACGGTTCAAAAAATTGATGGTGATAAAATCCCTAAGAATGATGTTTCCATTATGATGAAGGATACAGATTTTGTCAAATTAATCGATAATAAGATTGGTGCTCAAAAATTGTTCTTAAATGGTAAATTGAAAGTTAAGGGTAATTTAATGAAGGCAGCTAGTCTTGAGCTGATTTTAAGAGCTGCTGATCCTAGACCAAAATTATAAGTGTATATGATATGTAACGAAATATTAACGTGAGTTTTTTACTTTCGATTGTTTTTCTTATTTGTAGTAATTGTAGCCTAATAATGATTAAAACCTACGGAAGTGAATGCTAAGAACACATTAGAGAAAGATTTTATTAAAAATAAATAATTAAAAAGAAAAGAAAAAGGGCCATAACATCAAGTAATTTTTTTTTTTGTTTTTATATATATATTTATATTTCATCACAGTCTAATATAAGACTATATTAGCACCATCGACCAAGGATAAAGTCAATTGGTGATTCATTCTTGGTGGGTACTTATTCAGAGTGTCCGCACTATGTAAATTGGGGAACAATTGACAAATTCTGGTAATAATATAAGAGGCTTCAGTTAAGGCGAATTGTTGGCCTAAACAGATACGAGGACCACCATTGAATGGTAAATAAGCCCAACCTGGCTTTAAAGATTTATCAGCCCATCTTTCAGGAATAAATTCATCAGCATCTTTTCCATAGTATTCTGGATTACGGTGAGTGGAAGAGATAACATAACCAATAACTCTCCCCTTTTCAATGAACACCTTCTTATTACCATCAGCACCAGCACCTCTAGGTAAAGTAGTATCTTTAGTAGCAACACGATAATTGACAGGAACGTTAGGATATAATCTTAATACTTCATTAATGACGAATTTCAAGTATTCACATTTTTTCAAAGATTCAAAAGAAATATCTTCAATACGGGCATTTTCACCAGAACCAAAGTTTTCATAAATACTTTGTTTCAATTTTTCCCAAACTTCAGGATTTCTTGAAAGTTCATACATGGTGAAAGAAAGTAAACCAGCAGTGGTATCACGACCAGCAATCATGATATTTAATAATTGATCTTGTAAAACTTGAGGATCTCTAGTTTCTTTAACCAATTCATATAAGAAAACATAGCCATCTTTACTTCTTTCTTCAATTTCTTCATTGGAGGCAGACAATGCTTTGTTAACGTAGTGACGAGCAAATTTATGAACCACACGGTTACATCTGTAAAATTCAGGAGTATTAATCAAAAAATATAATTTTTGAGACCAAGCACGAGTAGATAAGTAAGCTTGAGAAGTATTAAAACAATCATAAAATTGATCACTACCTTCGAATTTTTCTGGTTGTTGTTCACCAATGGCAGCATCTTTTAAACCTTCAAGAGATTCACCAAATAAAAATTCAGTAGCGGTATCAACCGTTAATCTGAAAAAATATTCTTGAATATCAAAAGGTTTACCATTTTGAACTTTAATATGCTTAGCCAAATTTTGTAAATGAAGTTCTAAAGCTTTAACATGAGCAACTTTTTCACGAGAGAAGTTTGGTCTTAATAAAGCTCTCAGATGTTTCCAACCACTACCATCTAAGGTAAAAATCCCATCACCTAATAAAGGACTAAAATGAGAATTCCTAAAACCAAGAGCAAAATCATTAAATTGAGTAGCTAATACAGCTTTAATATTTTCAGGATCTGCAGTAACAAATAAGGTAGATCCACCAATTTTAATTCTAAAGTTAGCACCATTTTCAGCAATAAAACCCCAAATCATTTGTAACATTGAACCATCTCGTTTAGATTGTAACATTGTATACCAACTACGACTGAAAAGAAAACCACTTCCCTTTAAATAGGGAGCTTCACCAGCATTCCATTTTTTCTTCAAATAAGCAATTCTAAGTTCATGAATTAAAATGTAAGAAAATAAAATAGTTGCAAATAAAACATACCAATTATTGGTAACAAAAGAAAAATGATGATTATAAGCTTCAAGTTTGTCTTTAATCATTTTTAGAGATTGAAATATAAACTCAAGTTGCAAATCACTAACGATATAACAACCCACACAGAATTTATAGTAAAGAGAAAAATCAACTATGATATGGGTGTCAAAATTATGATTATAACTAGCTGTATTTATTATAACTGACCCTGTTATATGAGTAGTGATAGATTTTAGGATAATTGACGCATGTGAAAGGGGACACACGGAAATGCACTAACGTAAAACGAACATACAAACAAAAAAAAAAAATAAAAAAGAACCAAAATAAAAAAAAAAAAAAAAAAAAAAACCGTACGAGGTATGCCCACAAATGCAACCATGTATGAATGCTACAGCACTTATCGATTCGTTTAACCTTAGATCAACTGGCAGTTCGATTTAGACTAGTTAAAAGTCAAAAAAATCAAGTGCATGTGAAATTTGAATACAAGAAAGATCGGGACTATGCTATTAGAGAGGAGGATGAGTTTGGAGAATAGAAGAGGGATGGCTATTTTTTACTAATTTGGCAGATCGTATTTGGCACTTTCTCTGAGTAGGTTGCTACACTGCTTAAATAGTTGATTAAATAATCAAATGCTAACCAAAGACCATCGACCATTAAAAGATCATTGGATATAGATTAATCATAGATAAAGAGATAAGTATAAAATGTAGATCGGCAAAGAAGATTCAGCCCTATGTCATGGTGAAGTTTGTCAGGAAGAAATGGCTTGTCAGGAAGAATTGGCATTAAACTATGGTTTCACCCCTACAAGGTTGTTACAGCCCCGTGGTCTTGAAGCAGCCAAAACCAACAACTAGTTAGCAAATCAACACGGACAAATTACAGACAATGTAATTCAGATGAGGCAATACCTACCAAAATGGTAGACAGAGGAAGCGTCAGGGCCATGAAGGGGGTGAAATAGAAACGGGACAACTCATTCGAAAGCTAACCTGCACGACAGACCACTCCGTGCAGCCACCTATAACTTAAACCTGTTGCAACTATAAAAGTCCGAACTGTTCCACTGCTCTCTCGCTCGCCCTCTTCGATGCAGGACTATTATTCAACGCCCCAAAACAGAAAATTCGAGTGGTAAGCGATTACGTAAGCAGACTCTGGCAATTGGACACGACCATTCTTGATTTTTCCCCCCTCCTTTTTTTTTTTTTTTTTTTGTTTCAAAAGAGAGCTGTTAGTACTGAGTATTACGTAATACTTGCAGTAGAGGGTTCCCCACAGCACCAGGCTCCCCTCTTTTCGCATGCACACGCCCACCCAATGCTTGCCATTAGTCTACGTGGTATTTAATTTTTGCAGTATATAAATTATCACAAGCATTATATCTGCTGCAGACTGCCTCCTTCATACATAAAATTTTTACATTCACATGGAACAAATTGATATATTCACAGGATTATGAGTGGGTAACTACCCTAGATATTGGCCAACATTTCAAATTGACACTCTCCACTTTAACTCTCCTCTTTACTGAATGAGACAAACACTCGACTTATTATACTAGACAGTTTTGAACTCGACTCATGGAAGAAAG
>JAJMSM010000140.1:0-13735 GCA_030578475.1 Hyphopichia wangnamkhiaoensis
GTTCATTAGGCTTAATTGACGGACACGGCCGAAGTCCCTGGTTGTAAGGGTGCCCATCAACTTGCCGCGACCCGGCCGAGCCCAACCTTAAAAAAATTCCGTGGGGTCCTGCACACCATCGAAGGAAAGAATTCTTGAATAAAAGCATTTGGACGCAAGTCATATCGATTTAAAGATTGACAAATTTCAACTGTTGTAAAATTGTCGGTTATACTCATAGAGTAATTCAATAATACGAGAAAATGTCATTACTAACAAAAAAAAAAAAAAAAAAAAAAAAATAACAGAATTATAATAATAATTCAAATAATAAAATTCACGCCTCTGGGCCTATACAGTGATTGCTACGTTAGTTAGTTTACAAACTTTGAGTGCATGAGCAACCTGGGAAAATATCAAAGGTGTTCTATAAGTTAAAGGCGGGAATGAGGTACTTGGAAGGGAATCTAAATGTTTGGCCAGGTAGTTACACTTTCTAAACCAGAATGTACCTTACTTATATAAAGTTAACAGTTAAAAGTCTAGACACAACAGGATTGTTGCGCAAAGCCAAAAATAGCCCCTCCTCCCAAAAAAAAAAAAATAAAATAAAATAAAAAAGACTAAAAAAACAAAAAAAAAAAGTATAAGATTGACTAAAAAACAAAAAAAAAACATAAAATAACGGCACAGATGCAAACCAAAGATGGTCGCCTCTATGTCTACCATCACCGCTAGTCCAAGTACGTTACAAAGGTAGTTCTGAATAATTGGGGTAAATTACAGATTGCAAAGGCTGGAATGTACTAGAACTACCCGTCAATTATACATTTAGCTGCAAGAGCTGGAATCAGTTAATTTGTGCTACAGACAAGCAGTAGACTGAGGCGGTGGTTGGGAGCTAGTCTTCTCGAGTCTATTCTCGAGTCTATTCTCGAGTCTATTCTCGAGTCTTACAGTCTTGTGATTACATAAAGGGTATACTCTAATCGTAAATTAAATAAATAAATAAATACATAAGTAATCGTTAACGGTGAAGCTTTATTAATGAACCCGCCTCTAAAGATGCTGCTCGTCTGTTTCTTTGTTGATTTTTTCTCTCTTGTATGTTTTTTTTTTCTCTATTGTAATTTTTGTGCCAAATTTCGGTTCTCGAAAATTCACATCCTCTTTCTTTTTTTTTTGACTTAATAATAAGAAAAAAAAAAAGAGTAAAAATTTTTTTGGTTGTCTTTGTGGAAACAAACATACAAGGAGTCAACAAGGCAGAGCATTGATGGTAACCAACTGACGAAGTATCTTTATAATTGTAATGTCTGTTATCTCACATCAATAGATGGGATGAATTATGGGTTGTACCTCTTTGCGATGACCTTAACAATAGTGGATAACAACGCGTAATTTGCAAGCAATAAAAAAAAAAAAAACCAAGGAATAAAAATCTAATATATGTGAAAATAATAACCAGAATGAGATGAATAATAATGCAAATAACCAAAGGAATATAATATAAATACAAAATAATAATAACAATAATGATGATTAACAAGTGAAACCAAAAAATGTGTTAACACAACCCAAGAAGTAAAATAATAATGGTAATAATAATAATAATAATAATAATAATGGCGGAAAGAAAGGAAAAAAAGTTCGTAAATAATGCTAGACAATTTAGAAATCTCTTCTATAAGTCAAGACATTATCAATGCAATTCATCATGTAAGTGTGACTGTAATTCAATGGTTTAGCCAAAGTGTAATCGATTCCAACCGAATCATAAACTTTCAAGTCAGAATAGTAGTGTCTGGTGGTGACTGCAATTAACCCCAACTTCTTATAATCTTCACGACTATTATTGAGTCTAATGGCAGAAGCAATATCAGTACCACTAACCTTTGGCATTTCAATGTCCAAAAAGAGTAAGTCGAATTTATCTTGTTCCACTCTTTCGATAACAGTAGTCAGATCTTGTACTTCCACAATGTAAGCACGAGGGTATAATTTTTGTAAAATACGACGTAAAATCTTCAAGTTGATGATATTATCGTCGACAAGTAAGAAGCGGTAAGGGCTGTAATTAGGAATAAAGTTGGATTTATCGTACGAGGCAAGTTGTGAATTGATTGATTGAGTATCACTTTCACTTTCATAGTCAAAGATGGCATCATCTTCCACAGGGGAAACGTATTGACAAGAAAGTGCCTTCTTCAAAGGAGAAGGACGTAAGTTGGCCTCCACCGTTTTAGAAAGCAACTTCTTTTGGGAAACGGCAACAGTGGCAGCAGCAGCCACGGCAGCAGCAGCCATTCCGGATTGGCGGGATCCCACGGCAGAAGCAGTTTCTTGTGCAAGCAACTCATCATCACCTTGAATACGATCTTGAGTGAGCGAGTCGACATTTTCAATGGCAGTTGGAGTGATATCAACCGATAATTTGGGTTTGGCATTGGTAGTGGTAATCATGGGTTTGTATTGAAAGTAATCACCATCAGATTCTTGTGATTCGTATTGAGAAGCAGTATCTGGAGGATTAATCAAGTCACTCAAGATGGGTGGAGTACTTAACTGGGAGTTGAAAAAAGTATCTTGTGAATTAAATGATGATTGAGAAAATGAATGGGAATGACTAGAGTAAATATCGGATGCCGGGTGTAATGATTCATTACCCTTGTGGGTGTTTTGCTGGGTGATATTCATCTTGGTAGGTTTTTTCTGGGTACTCTTTTTCTTGTTTAAAGCAGCTGAATTGGTAGTGGCAGCAGCAGCAGCGGCAACGGCAGCAGAAACAGTAGCACTAGTACTAGCAGTTACAATGGCAGCGTTGGCAACGGCAGAGGAAGCAGCTTTGGCGGCAGCAGCGGCAGCAACAGCACAAGTGGCCGGGTGGTCTAAGGTTTCGGACAGAATGTTGGCCAGTGTGATATAGACTGGAGCTAGTATAGGAGACGACTCAGGGGTGCTGAGTTGGGTTACTTGGATTCGAGATATGGTGGAATAATATAAGCAAACGAGGTATCAATAACGTTAGCGAGTATGCGTGATAGCCGTCAACGTCTAAAGGGAGTGTCAATTAATAACAGGGAATGTGTTTTGTTGTGTCGTGTTGATGATGTTGAAAAAGAATCTTTAAACTTGGAGATTCAAGATGGAAGACCATCTGGATATATATATATATATTGCTTTGAGAGAGCCCAATTTTTGGCTGCATGGAACAGTTTGATGGGACAAACAAACACCACACAAATACAAAATTTTAAACTTTTGGAAAACGCATCCTGCAATGCGGCTGTTCACCTGCAGGACTGCATGCGCTCTGCATACAGTAAGGTCCTCCAAACTTCCATTTTGTCTTTATCCCAAAAGGTTGCGAGCAATCGCGACTTTCTTTTTTTTTTTTTTTTCTTTCTCACGAAAAAAATTGGTATAATAGCAACCATTACACAAAGTCATAGAAAACTGAGAGAGAGGCGGGCGGGATTCATTATTCAATGCTTATTTCACTTACTCAACTCAATAAAATTTTTTTTTTCTTTGCCTGCTCCATTATTACTGCTTTCAGAGTAAAAATTCTCACTTGTTTAACGGTGGATGTGCATAATAGGTGATCTAGTGAGACTCCGGAGGAGCCATTAAGGCGGGACTTCTCTTTACAAAAATAAAAGTGGTCTCGTTCAATACTAAGCTTTCTAGTCTTCAGACCACTTGCATTTACTGGTCCCCAAGTGCTACAATCCACAAGGAATCATCTTACTCTGTTACTGGTTGTGGAAAGTGTAGTCAGGTCCCTGTAACTTTGTTTCTTGTCAGTTCCTCTCGACAACTACCGACAAAAAATAATTGCTATCTCTTTGCTAAATTATTATTTTTGCAGCGGAGGAGAGGTTCAACGAGGAGAAAGACATCTATTGTTCGCCCTAGACTGGGGAAGCAATATGTTGGGTTGTCCATGATTTTGACAATGTTGAGGCTAGTGAATTGGATCTGATTTCTTTGTTTGTTCGCGGTACTGAGTATGTGGACTCCGTTGCTTGTCCGTGGTTGCTCCCTCACTCGCCTCTCCCGTCCATGCACTAGCCCTCTGTCTAACTTCTTACATTATGCTTACTGGGATAAGGTGAATCTATGGCTTCAACGTGGAATGCTTAAAATTGAATACCAAGCTAGGTAGGTTATCTTGCGGTAAGCACGTTTGCATAATTGTGGTTAATAAAAAAAATGCTCTTAGAGTTATGATTACTGTCTAAATTCGTAAAAGTACATATCATACCATAAATATTTTGTCGGTTACGACTCCGGTGGGGGTAAGAAAGAACCCTTACAACACACGGAAATTAATCTATCAAAGTAAAGTAAGAGGTTTATTACCTTGTCTGTCAGCATATGGTTGAGGTCAAGAAAAAGAAATCTCAAAGAGCAAAAAAATAAGCATGAGCAAAGAAAAAAAAAGCTTAAAAACAAAAAAAAAGAAAAGGTGAAAAAAATAGTACAGCGAAAATTCCGTGGTTTCCTATACAAGATACAAGCTTCGGTTTCGATCTCTAACATTGTTAGGGCTCTTTGGCTATTGCCGTGGTGCTCGCCTTCGTGGCTAGTTACCGAAGTGGCAGCTCAAACTCTATTTCTTTTTCTTTTTTGTCTCAGATGATCCAAATGTAAGAGTGTGGTAGTTGTGACCGTATATTCATAGTTATGATCATAACTACGGTGGTCTTGAAAACATGTGACTCTTCTCCTACGGCTTCATTGCTTTTCTTTCTTTTTTTTTTTAACTTCTTCACAATTTTCGAGATGACTGCAAATTGACTCGAACATTAGAAATCGACTCCGAATACTACGGCAGGCTAGACCAACTGCAATTAAGCAGTAGGCATTCCATGTACAAAAAGTTAATCTTGAGAGTACATTTACTGTAGTAAGTACTCCACGGCCCCGTAATTAGATTTAGTGCAGAAGAGGACTTGCATTGTACCTTGGTGTAGATGGTACCCAAACAAGAACTACCACCGTAATTCTATTTTTACAATCAACAAATAATCCGTGAAACAAATAATACAGGCTAAAAATAGGCCAGGACTTTGATGTAAGCATGTACAACGTCTAGAAGTCCCCAGGGTAGTGATGATTTACGGTCGTAGATCGTAAATTTATCCGTAAGCTTAATAGGCCATGCACGGCTGGGTTATGACATGAAGTCGGAAAAATGGCATGATTCCTCTCGACCTGGGGTTTGACAAAAATTCAAGAAATGCTTGGACCGTTGCAGCCAAGTTGAGTCCAATCATTAAAGTACTTACGGCTGTGACCTGGTTGCATCCAGGAGATTTAATGATGCGAAAAAAAGTGCGCGAAAAGAAAAAAAAACAAAAAATTGTGACAGCCATCAACTTAGTCTGAGTATCTGTAGTGTACAATAGGCTGCATTTACGCCGCGCATCAGAAGCTGTCTTTACTTTTTTTTTTTTTTTTTCTTTTGTTCTTTTCAAGGCTGGAAAAATAGAGGAAGAAGTAGCCCATCTTGACAGTAAAATCTCAATCTGGTCTTTGACATGATGACTTGCATTCACGAGTAACAACAAATCAGGAGAGGTATATTTCGGCTGCTCCCGTGTAGAAGCGATCTAAGAATAGCTTTTGCAATGTATCCAAGGCAAAGTCCATGTTACATTTCTTCTGGATACGACGTAAAAGCACACATAAGCAAGATATAGATCCCTATCTATTGGATGTGGAGTCTACATGTGGACCTGCTGTTTATACTCATGCATCTAGTAGTAGACGGCAGTTACTTGAGCGAATGGTGTAGATTCTACCTTTATTGTGTAGCTTTATTGCATCTTGCGTCTTCAGGTAACCACATGTATGAAAAGGCAAGTCAGAATACACAAATCGATGACAAGACAAGATAGCCAAGAAGTAGGAAGAACAGTTGAAATTGGATGAGGGTGTTAGAAGAACTGTTCCTTATCTTTGATATTAAGCCTCCACTCTAGAACTTTATCAACGGTTCAGGTTTCATTTGATAACTCGTGACTGGATCATTGTAGTTTAGTATGGCCGTATTTCTTTTGTTGGTTTGTTCTTCCTCAGCCAATGTGAGACTTCCACATTTCTTTTTTTTTTCCTCTTTTCTTTCGCTCTTTGTTCGTTGTGAAATTTGTTCGGTGCGTCATGCGAATCAGGCTTAGCTCAGAATAAACTTTTTGTATGGATGCTGCGACGGTGCACGGGTGCTGAGTTAATGGCTTCCTTTTCTTCTTTGCCACAAAAGCAACAACAAAGAAGACAAAGAAGAGAAGGGAAAAAACTTGAGGTGTATGGGTCTACTGGTTTAAACTTTAAACTTCGCTGCCTTGCCCAAATAAGCAATGGCATTTTCCAACCCACCGATAATTACCCCTTGGACCACGCAAAATCAACTGTGATCCATCTAGCTTACATAAGATCAGACCCCCTCCTCCCCACTCCTCATCTTGACACAATCGACATTGATTCAATAAAACCCCTCTCGAGTACTTCTTCCCTTTTATGAGTCAATCTTTGAAGTTTGCCCCGCGTGGGTCATGGCCGTTCATTACAATAGTGAAGAGTACTGGATATAGTACTTTGACTAGAAAAAAAGGGGAGATACAGATTATCCCCGATTTCCAACGTCCTGAAATCAAAGATAGTTGATATAGTGCACTACATTTCAGCACTAACTTGCGCATTCCAAGTTTGTTTCTTTTTTTTTTAGGCTTTTTTTTTGTTTCTTGTGTTGCGGTCATTTGTGTCCTTATCTAATTCTGATCTCAGACGGTATGATCCGATAATGTGATAAAGTAAAAGTCACTCTCTATACTAATGAACAGAGTAGCTTGACGAAGAGGGGTGGAAGCATGGGCGAGAATCTGATAAGCAACCATTTGAAAGATTGGTTAATTAGGGTTTCAGCACCCCTAACAATGCCATTGTGAGTTGGCACAAAGAAACCTGTAAAGAAAGTTACCCTTAATGAGCAGACAATGCAAATTTTGAGTGCTCTTTGTTCCTTCTTTCTCTCTCTCTTTTCTTTTCTTTTTTTCACTTGTTTTCGGCTTTTTGTCTTCACCAGACAAACCAATACAATAAACACAATAGGAAAAAGAAATGAAGTACTGTGAATAACCAAGATTCTAGATTAATTGATAAAGTCATCATTTGAGTACATAATTTGGTTAACCATTAAAGTAAAGAGTAAAATGATTTTGAACTCGGTAGTGCGATGCTATCCAAGTATCGATTGTGAATGTGTCCTCCCAAGCCTCCGCCCATCCAAATAATATCCCAGGGGGAAACCAGGCCGATGGTAGAGTGATAAGCTCAAAGAGTAGGGAGGTGATGCGTTGGGCTGAAATAGTGAGACATGTTTGCAAGCGATTATTTGGTTGTCGTTTCAACCGGGTATTGGGCCAAACTTGACGCATCCGGGTATCGAACAACCTGGACAATTGGGATATTTGGCCTGGCAGAACGGCCTGGAATGGGGTCCTGCAGACTAATGTGCCGCTTTCTGACCGGTTCCGCTACCTGGTGGGCTGCTGCTGCTGCTGCTGCTGCTGCATATAGCCCACTTGGAAAACTCGTACGCGTCTTATCGATTTGTGACACCCTCGCCTTCTTGGTTTACAAATGCAAAAGCACAAATCCGTAGAGGAATTATAATTATGATTATAGCCGTCTGTGTCCGAGGCTTAGTTCGTCGAAAAATTCTATTACTCAACCTAGTTATCATGCACCGTGGGAGTAGAAGGGGTAAAACGGAATGATGGGCCCGCTGTCAAGGCTCCCCTCAATAAAATAGCAAGGTGTCTATTCTGTCAGCTATCTAGTTTAAGCTTATTTGATTGTCGAAATAGACAATTGAGCAAAACGCAAAAAGCAAAGCGTAAACAGACACACACAGCAATAAGAGGTAACGGGTTTATAGGTTTAAGTCTTGCTACCTTGTGTTCGGATGGTTGCTGCGTGTTTCTAGATTGGCCTAAAGGTACAATTTATTCTAAACACACATTAGTATATGCTTGTAGAACTACGGTTTCCCTTCAACATATTGTATAGGCGTGGATTCACGAAACCGAAAATGCCGGCAAAATCAAGACCAAACTCATCAGTGGTATGAAAGTGTTAATCTGAACCATCTGAGTTACATTAGTGGAAACACTAATTAAAAACTCAGGTTCTAAAGGGAAATGGTAATTTGAACCTATTTATCAAATGATATCTTCAACAATTGATGTGAGATCTTCACCATGACTGTATTGGCTTGCACGTCAAATATGGATGATCCTTATTTGGCAGATGAAATATCTATAAAGTAATAAAGTGTGGGTCTCCTGACTTTGGCAAATACGGCTTTTCAGCATAAGCGAAGGAACTATCGCGCACACAACTTTACTGTCGTTAGTTGTTTGTGTCACTTTGCGTTGTTCTCAAATCGTTTGTATGCGAAGTATGCCAAATACAGCTCGTATGGCGCAGTGGTAGCGCAGCAGATTGCAAATCTGTTGGTCCTTAGTTCGAACCTGAGTGCGAGCTGTTGAATTTTTTCTTTTTTGCCTCCGTATCACACCATCTGTTTATCTACGGTAGAATGCAGACCCTGGTGGACTGAATTAATCCAACGGCGTAGTTGAGAACAGGTGGACGGGAGTCTAGAATCGAGGGAGCATCGATGCAGGCGCATCAATCTTATTTTTTTATTTTCCGTTGTGGAATAATTTTAAAAAGCGGAGCAAGTGGGGGGTGTGCATAGGACCGCAACGAATCGAGATCCAAGGTGAAGGGTCGAATAAGGCAATATTAACGGGTAACTCTAACATTCTGACTCGATTCTGGAACGTAAACTATATAAGCTACATAAACCCATAAACTTATATTTGATATTCATACTTTCACTGATTTATTGATTATATTGATTTATTGATTATATTGATTATATTCGTTATATATATACTTAGTATATATTTATTGATTTGATATTGGTTTCCAGGTAATACCCACCACTCCAGTCTCCTGTTGGGTCAAATAGTGAAGCCTTCTGCACCAAACAATAGGGACATTGTTCACTTGTGATGTATCATATTGTATAACTCTCCAATTAGTATTATACGCTCCCTTAAAGACTACTTTTATTGTGCTCTTTTTTTTTTTTTCGATTTTCTCAGCTTTTGCCTTATTCTTTTCTTTTTTTGTTTTCTTTCTTTTTGTTATTGTCTATTGTTCATCAGACCCGCCTTGTCCTCCGCTTCCCGGCTAATACATTTAAACTACCTGACAATATGGATACCTTCAGTACGTATATATTCATAACATTGCCCTACGGCACCCAATTTAAAACAAAAAAATTGGCTGAAAGGGTTGAATTGACGATTGAAACCAGTACTAACAGCAATGCTACCCACTGCAGGCCATAACAAGCCACTCGTTGGCACCACATCCACTTCACCTTCTCCTGGGTTTACAAATAGGTCCATGACTCCCACCCAGCAGCATCAACAACATATATTATCTCCCTTCAAACCGGTTGTTGTGGCATCTCCTCTGGAACAACAACGTCCTCGATCCCCTGTCTTTGATATCACTACCCCTGCGGCCACGCCCAGTATACCACTTGCTAAGAAACGAGGGTTCGACAGTATTCCATTCAAACCAGTGACTCCTCCATCCAAGAAGCAAATGGCAGGCTCGACCTCGATTATCACCACCCCTACCACTCCTGTCACACGGGTCGCTCCTTCCACGCCCAACCACGAGCAAATATCGGCATTTATAGATGATAACCACGATTCAGAAATACTAGTCCGTGAGCGCCGTGTGGACCTTGAACTTGCACAGTGGCAGACCCACAAGGATTCGTTAATCAAGTCTATCAATTATATCAATAATCACGAAACAGAAAAAGTGTCGCTGTTGATCTCCAAGTGGCGAGATGTGGCACAACGAGCTTCCAACTACCTCCTCAATGAAACACAGGCTAAAGCCCTGCGTTTGGGAGGCAACGCCGAGTTTCGTCGACGCTACCTCCATCAACCCCTCGATGAAGATGAAGGAGACGCATTGGAGCAATTTGTTGGCTCACCGGCATTTGATGATTTGACTCGTGATGAACAACGGGAAATTCACCTCAAACTCGACCAGTTGAATCTGCCCCCAGGTGAAGAAGGCGAGCTCGATATGAAGGAGTTGTACCTGCTTCTAAAACTCAACTACGCCTTGGTTTATGAAGAGTGACTTGCCTTAGTTCATGAAGAGCAATTCTGTCTTCGAGTAGTTTTTGCATTGGTTTTTTATAGATAATATAGCATACTCATAGACTCATGTCTTGTAACCGTAAGATCAGTATATGATAAATTTGCAATAATTGATGTGCCCCTGGATTTGCGTCCTGCATACAGCCCGTCTCACTAGAATTTTGTGGCAATTTGGGTGTCCGATGGAATTGAGCCGGGCCACTACCTTCTTTGCTTCCTCTTCTTCTTCTGATAGACGTTTTACGATATCGCTAGACTATCATTTTACAAGAAAGGAAAAAATGATACTCGACTCTTGAAAAAAAAAAAAAAAAGAAAAGAAGTAAGACTATTAATCAGCGTAGTCAATAGACAACAGTCACTCCACATTCTTTTGTTCCGTTTGTTGTTGATTGGCATCTCCATCCCAGTCTTTCGTCGTTTCTCCCCATTCTTGTTGTTTTGTGTACCTCCTTAAACCGCCACAATAAGCGCAAACAATAGTAAAACGGCGTGGCGAAAAATAGAATAAAGAACAAAAAATAGAAGCAAAATACTGAAATTTAGGGTACAACAGCTTCGTTTTGCAATCATTTGATCGCGAATATATGTACCTCTCATAACAATGACTGGAAACACAGGACCGCCTTCAGTGAACGCGGGAGGAGCCAAAATCATTAAACTGAGGAATGGAACCCTCACTCACCAAGACTTCGATGAGGGCAAAATTATCCAATTACTCACCTTGCATAGTCACGATTTGCAAATCACCGCATCCATGATTAAACAATCAAGCCAGTCAATTGCAAGTGGACTCCCGGATGCGGCAATCAGCGTCGATCAACTTCTTAATTTGGTGGGTGAATGTTTGGCAGCCAGAATCGTTAATCACCCCGATTACTCCAATTTGGCAGGAAGAATAGAAGCAGTAAGAACACTGCTTCAATGCCCCTTGTCCTTCAGTGATAACATTGTGAGATTATCGCAACATCTTCATCCTCGCACTGGCAAACCGTATCCCTTGATTAATAGCAGAGCATTGGCGGTGGTGCTTGCTCACAAATCGGTACTTGACAATTTGATACAACCAGCACGAGACTTTGATTTGTCTTATTTTGGCATTAAAACACTTCAAAAATCATATCTTCTATCAATAAATGGTAAATATGCCGAAACGCCTCAATACCTTTTCCTTCGTGTGGCCATTGGCATCCATTATGAAGATATCGATTCGGTCATTGAAACGTACCAATTAATGTCTCAGAAATATTTCATTCATGCCTCGCCAACCCTCTTTAATGCTGCCACCGATAACAATTTCCTCTCGTCTTGTTTCCTCCTCGCCATGCAGGATGATTCAATCGATGGCATTTATCGTACACTACATCAAGCAGCGTTAATATCAAAATCTTCAGGCGGTATTGGGCTTCATGTACATAATATTCGTGCTTCAGGAGCACTCATCTCCAGCTCCAATGGTAGCTCAAGTGGGTTGGTGCCCATGCTCCGTGTTTTCAATAATACCGCCAGATACGTCGATCAAGGAGGTAATAAACGACCAGGTGCATTTGCCATCTATTTAGAACCTTGGCACAGTGATGTTTTTGACGTGATTGAATTAAGAAAAAATCACGGTAAAGAAGAATTAAGGGCTCGTGATTTATTCTACGGTTTGTGGATCCCTGATCTTTTCATGCATAGAGTTAAAAATAACTTGGATTGGTCTCTTTTCTCCCCCGATGAAGCATTGGGGTTATCAGAGGTAACTGGTGAAGAATTCGTTAATTTGTACGAATCTTATGAACGTCAGGGTTTAGCCTGTAAAACAATAAAAGCCCAAAAATTATGGAATGCCATCCTTGAATCTCAAACGGAAACAGGTCTTCCTTATATGTTATACAAAGATGCTTGTAATTTAAAATCAAATCAACAAAACTTGGGGACCATCAAATCATCCAATTTATGTACGGAAATCGTGGAATACTCATCTCCAGAAGAAACAGCGGTTTGTAACTTGGGCTCTTTGGCATTACCCAGCTTTATCACCGTTAATAAAACCACCAATGAAATTTCGTATGATTTTGTCAAATTACATCAAGTAACCAAGACTCTCGCTAAAAATTTGGATAAAGTTATTGACGTGACTCAATACCCGGTTGAATCAGCCGAAATTTCCAACAAGAAACATCGTCCCATAGCAATTGGTGTACAAGGATTGGCCGATTTGTTTTTCGAATTACGTCTACCTTTTGATTCTTTGGATGCGAAAAATTTAAATATTCAAATTTTCGAAACAATTTATCACGCGGCGGTGGAAACTTCCATTGAATTAGCAATTAAGGATGGCCCTTATGAAACTTTTGAAGGTTCACCGGCTTCCAAAGGCTTACTTCAATTCGATCTTTGGAATCACAAACCTTCCAACTTATTTGATGATTGGAATGATTTGAAAGATCGAGTCAAGAAATTCGGAATTAGAAATTCTCTTCTTGTTGCACCCATGCCAACCGCTTCCACGTCTCAAATACTAGGATTTAATGAATGTTTTGAACCCCTCACTTCAAATATCTATACTCGTCGTGTATTATCGGGGGAATTTCAAATCGTTAATAAATATCTTCTAAAAGATTTGATTGATTTAGGATTATGGGATAATGCCATGAAGAGTAAGATTATTTTCGATCAAGGCTCAATCCAAAAAATACCGTCCATTCCTGAAAGCCTTAAAAAATTATATAAAACTACTTGGGAATTGAGCCAAAGAACCATAATTGATTTGGCTGCCGATAGAGGTAAATTTATCGATCAACTGCAAAGTATGAATATTCATCTACAAAACCCCACCTTTGGTAAATTGACCAGTTGCCATTTCTACGGCTGGGAAAAAGGCTTGAAAACTGGTATGTACTATTTAAGAACCCAAGCAGCTTCAAGAGCAATTCCATTCACCATTGATAAAATAGAAACTGAAAAAGTGGCTCAGAATTGTAATGTGGCCGATGATAAAATTTTACAATCGAAAAGACCCAAATATAAATCAATTGAGTCTTACCATCAAGCTGAATATTTAATCCAGACAAAATTAAGTTCTGCTAATCCCGAAGATGATAAACTTGATTCTTATATTAGTTCCTGTCCAAACTCGTCATCTCTTTCTCCATCTAGCAGCGTCACCGATGATGAAATTACTTACTCCAAAAAACCTCCAATTCGGAAACGTAAAGGTTCTCTCAACACTGATAAAGAACAATATGCTTCTAAAAAATCAAAACCTGATGACTTCGATGCTTATGATATTTATAATAATACCCCTGTTGCTTGTAACATTGAAGAGCCGGGCAATTGCGACTCTTGCTCTGGATGATACGATCTGTTAACAGTGTTTTTCTCTTGTATATATTTGGATAAACCTTGTAAATAAATATTATCATACATAAAAAAGAATTTTTTTTGAAAAAAAAAAAAGAAAGAAAAAAAAAAAAAAAAAAAAAAAAAAAAAAAAAGAAAAT
>JAJMSM010000141.1:0-13337 GCA_030578475.1 Hyphopichia wangnamkhiaoensis
TTTTTTTTTTTTTT
The DNA here is from genome assembly GCA_030578475.1 of Hyphopichia wangnamkhiaoensis. Lineage (NCBI taxonomy): Eukaryota > Fungi > Ascomycota > Pichiomycetes > Serinales > Debaryomycetaceae > Hyphopichia > Hyphopichia wangnamkhiaoensis. The sequence goes on from JAJMSM010000141.1 coordinate 15, forward strand.
TTTTTTTTTTTGGTCGGAAAAAATCCTCCATATAAACGGGCCTTTCTTCTGAACTCACAAATCAAAATGGTATCCTGACAAATCGAATTCTTATTCAATCCCCAATTATCAATACAGAACAAAATGGAACACCCAGCATACACTTTATCCGGATTATGTGCCATTGGAGGCTTCGTAGGCTATTTACGTAAAGGATCGCTTCCTTCCTTGATTGCTGGAAGCTCGGTGGCCATCTTATACGGGACAGCTGGTTATTTGTTACATAAGAATGCTGATTGGGGTTTGGAATTGGCTTTGGGTACCTCCACCACGTTATTGGCTGCTGGATTGAGTAGATCGATTCCTACTCGTTTTAAGAAACCGGTTCCCTTGGTGTTATTGGGACTTGGTTCGTTATCCACATTCTACTACGCTAAGAAATATAATGAATTCTACCCTTTGTTTGATTAAAGATTGTATAGTGTATGGCTTAATAAATTTCACTATTGAGTAGCTAATCCTAATAAGTAGCCTAATTGCCAATAAGTAGTAACGAGTCTAATTTCCCCTTGAGCAGTTTAACTGGTTTTAGGTGGTAACTAGTCTTATTTCACTATTATGTAACTAGTCTATCAAGTACTAAGTAGTGAATTAAGACTAGTGGTCAACTAAGACTAAGTGGTCAACTAAGACTAAGTGGTCAATTAAGACTAAGTAGTCAATTAAGACTAAGTAGTCTATTAAGACTAAGTGGTCAATTAAGACTAAGTAGTCTATTAAGTAGTAACAAGTCTAATTACTAAGTAGCCTAACTAGTCTAATTTCTTATTAATTAGTCTAACTAGTTATACTATTAAGAAGTAACTAGTATACTATACTAACTAGCCTATTAAGTACTAAGTAGTCTAATTTCCTATCAGTCTAACTAAGTGATTTCACCATTTAGTAGTCTAACTCGTCTGATTTCACTCTTGAGTAGTAACTAGTCTAATTACTAAGGTCTGACTCTAATTTCCTATTGAGCAGTCTACCTGGTCTGATTTCACTATGGAGACCAGTCTAAATTACTAAGTAGTTTAATAAGTAGCCTAGCTAACTTTACTATTAAGTAGTAAGTTGTCTAAAAAGTAGCCAGTCTAATTTTACTACTAATTAGTCTCATAAGTAGCCTAGCTAATTTTACTATTAAGTAGTGACTAGTCTGGGTTTACTTAAGTAGTAAGTAGGCTTATAAAGTAACTAATCTAATTCCTATTGAAGAGTCTAACTAGTTTGATTTCCTAATAAGTCTAACTAAAGATCCCATTATAGAGTAGCAGCTAATTAAGAAGTCTGTAGTTCAACTATTAAATAACTAGTTTAAATTTACTGTCGAGTAACTAGTTACTTTATAACTTACTACTAAACAGCCTACTACTAAGTAGTAGCTAGTCTGATTTCTAGCCTCCTATTGAGTCTAGTTTACTTATTAAGTACTAGTCTAAGTACTAGTCTAACTATTAGTCTAACTATTAGTCTAATTATTAGTCTAACTATTAGTCTAATTATTAGTCTAACTATTAGTCTAATTATTAAGTACTAGTCTTTATTGAAGTCTAGTTTACTTATTAAGTCTAGTCTTTATTAAGTCTAGTCTTTATTAAGTCTAGTCTTTATTAAGTCTAGTTTACTTAGCCTAACGGCCTTAATGTTACTTTTATCTACAATTAAGTGTAATGAAAAAATCTATTCGAAACTAATAAATAAGAACTGAAAACATAACTACCGATAACGTTAAAATGGAAAATGCATGAACTGAAAGGAAATCATTAATGGACAAATTAGTTAATGTCAATGATAGACATGGCTCTATCTCTAGCAACGTCTTCATCAGACACGTCGTGGGCAATCAAGGGATGGAAGTTGATCCCAGAAGAAGCAGCGTTAGCAGCAATCATCTTGTTGGTGGCCTCACTGGTGTTGATGGCGGTTAATTGAGGCGATGAAGTGGGTGAAACGTTGGGAATCACAAATGGTTCAGAAACCTGAGTAGACAAAGTTAAAAAGTTGTTTTGAGACATGGTGTTTTGTTAATAATCCAACAAAAACTTTCTCCAAAAAGATTACAGAAAAACTGGGATCCTAGCTGAATTTATAGTAAACACATCAAGGTCACTGGATATGTGTGGCAGCGATTGCATCGGTTAAAAAAAAGATAACCGTGCTAACCAAAAAAATAATTTAGTAAATCATCGACGGAAATTGATTCATTTTTTGCAAACAAAACAAAAAAAAAAAAAATAGTAGTACAATAAAAAGAAGAAGAAAAAAGAAACAATAAGCAGAGATAAAAGAATATTTCACAAAAGAATCATGACTTCTGGAGATGAATGTCCGGTAATCCCATTCTGGGGTAAGCCAAAACAAGAGAAAACTAGAAAATTACATACTGAAAACGGGTCGTGCGCACGCCCCGTTGATGGAAGAAGGGAAGGCGGCATGGGGAAAGTCCGAACGATGACTAAGTGGCACGATTACTCCGAGAATTTCATACGTATACCCACAAACCTTTCTTTTTCTCCTATTCCACAATCTGGTATAATTGCTATATTCATCTACTACGGTGTGGATAGGGACTAATTATTATTATGGGCTTATGGGAATAATAAAACGAGAAGTGGGCTAACAGCCAGTGGGACTAGGGGCCCTTCGGGCAACAGGAACTTTGTCATATGACCGTTGTGAGTTTGTGTGTCATCAGTTTTTCTATCCTTTTTTTGCATATCGCATTAATGGCAGTTGAAGTCCGAAAGGTAACGCACCATCCGATAACTTTGTTGCGACACTACCCTGGGGTTATAGTTCCATCGTATTCATTATTGTGCTCCATTGACTCGTAGTCATTATTCTACTATGTTGTTCTATTATAGTTATTCAGTTATGGTTGTATCGTAATGGTTATTCTCTTATGTCGATGGCTTATCCATCGAATCACCATTTGCACCGATTGTAATCTGCATATGACTCACTCGAATATTCAATATACATGTATTATATGTATTACACCTACGTATTACATGTACTACACCTACGTATTATATGTATTACACCTACGTATTATATGTATTACACCTACGTATTATATGTATTACGCCTACTGTACGTGTATGTATTATTTGTATTATTTCTTATTTCTACTGTACGTGTACGTATTTGTATTACTGTACGTGTACGTATTTGTATTTGTTGTTTGGGAGTCAGCTGACGATTCGGTGGTGGCACGCCCGAGGCGTGTGTACGGGTTTCTGGTTTATGAAAATAATTATACATTTAACTAAATACTCTAAACATACAATTAAGCAGCAACTTCTTCAGAAGCAACTTCTTGTTCAACAGCAGCTTGTCTGTAAGATTTGACAGTTGGGGCTGGGATGATTTCATCTTCATCCTTAGCTTCAGCAATCTTAACAGCATCAGGTAAGGCCTTTGGACCGAATCTGTTGGCAGCTGGGTCTTTCATGATTTTAACTCTGATACCTAAAACACCTTGTCTCATCAAAGCGTGTCTGATAGCAATATCAATGAAGTCTTTGGTTGGTTGACCAGAGTGGATCATGAAACCGTCAGCGTATTTTTGAGATTTGGCTCTAGCAGCTCTCAATTTACCAGAGATAACAACTTCAACACCCTTGGCACCGGCACCCATAGCGAATCTTAAGACACCGTAAGCAGCTCTTCTTAATGGTAAACCAGCTAATAATTTGTTCTTTAAAGCTTCGGCTTGGACAGCGGCAGATAAACCTCTTTCTTCAACTCTTTCAGCGTAGATAACAATACCTTCTGGGGATAATTTGAATCTCTTGACAATCAAAGAGGTTAATTCGTGGATTCTTCTACCTTGTTCACCTAAAACACCTTGGGTGTTGGAAGCTTTAACAATAACTTCTAATTTGGTTGGAGTTTTTCTGACTTCAACACCAGCGTAACCTTGTTCAGCTAATTCCCTGGTGAAGAATTCGTTTAATTCGGCGTAGAAAACACCATCAGCGACTAACTTTCTTTTCTTAGATAAGATTTGGGAAACCATTTTTGTTGTTGTTTGTTATACAGAAAGAAAAGAAAACTAGAAGTAAGTTGTCTCTTATGCTAGGTGAAAATTTTTTTTCACTATCCCAAACCACTGCGAAGGATTGAAAAAAAAAAAAAAAAAAAAAAAAAAAAAAATTTTTCTCTACCAATTTGTTTTGCACACGACAAGCTTTTGTTTTTTGTTCTCGCGATCGAGAAGTTACCCGGATATTCATCGTCAGATTATGTAATCGCTACCAATAGCTAATGCTGCAAATTCTTACAGTGTCTTTATAATTTTTACTAGATACAATTACTTTTATTTATATTATACAAGACATCATTTAATATTTGTCACCCACCCATTTTCTGGCGTTCCTGAAAAGTCTGATCCAGGGTCCATAAGGACCCCATTCTTCACCTTGTTGTTTAGGATACCATGAGTTAGCTTCTTTTCTACAAACTCTTTCAGGATGAGGCATCATGGCTAACACTCTACCATTGGCAGAGCTGATACCAGCAATGGCATCGGTAGATCCATTGGGTAAGTAAGGATAGGTCGTGGCGGTGTTACCATAATTATCCACGTATTTAATCACATTTAATCCTTGCTGTTGGAAATTACCGAGTTTAGATTCGGTTTCAAAGGCAGCACGTCCTTCACCATGAGCAACCACAATTGGTAATTTAGAACCTTTCATACCTTGTAAGAAGATGGAATTGTTGGATTCGGCTTGATTAATATCAACCATAACAAATCTGGCTTCATACTGTTCAGAAACATTTCTTTCAAAAGTTGGCCAAGATTCAGTACCTGGAATCAATTCAGCAATTCTACTTAAGAATTGACACCCATTACAAGCACCAAAGGCAAAAGTATCATCTCTTTCCTGGAAAAATTTGATAAATTGACTACGAGCTTGTTCATTGAATAAAACACTCTTAGCCCAACCAGCACCGGCACCTAAAACATCACCATATGAAAATCCACCACAGGCAGCAATACCAACAAATTTATCTAAAGTCACTCTACCGCTTAAAATATCAGACATATGAACATCATAGACTTCAAACCCGGCTTGTGAGAAGCACCAGGCCATTTCTTGTTGTGAATTAACCCCTTGTTCTCTTAAGATGGCCACCTTAGGTTTATTGCCTGCTTGTAAATCAATACCCAAGTTATCGGCAACTGAATAAGTCAATTGATATGATAAACCGGGATCTTGATCATCCTTGATACTGGTGTATTCTTCATCAGTGGTCTTAGGATTGTCTCTTAATCTTTGGATTTGGTAAGAAGTATTGGCCCATAATTGTTGTAAAACACTACGTTCATTTTCATAAACAGTAGATCCATTATAGTTAACCACGAATTTTTGACTGTCAAGAACTGGTTGACCAATAACACTAATGTATTTGGCGTCAACTCCGTTGGTTTGGAAAATTTCAGTAAATTTATCCAAATCTCCTGATTTAATTTGAAAGACAGCTCCTAATTCTTCATTAAACAAGCTGGTCAATAAATCTTCTTGTTCATTTTGTAAATCCAATTCAACCCCAGTTCTACCAGCAAATGCCATTTCTAAAACAGTGGTCAATAAACCACCTTCAGAAACATCATGATAGGCTAAAACATCAAATTGTTTATGCAAGACAACCAATGTTTGTAAGAAATTCTTGAAAACACTATGAGAATGAACAGTTGGTGACAGATCACCGACTTGTTTATAAACTTGTGCTAAAGCAGATCCACCCAATGATTTCTTGACTTCCTTAGCTAAATCAACCAAAACCAATTTGGTGTCTTGATCTCTGACTAATTGAGGAGTCCAAGTGTTAGAGGTGTTATCAACTGGTGCAAAAGCAGTAATGGTTAATGCTAATGGGGCGGTAACTTCTTTATCATCCCATTTCATCTTCATGGACATTGAATCCTTACCAACGGGGATAGAAACTCCCAAGTCTGGACATAAGTCCAAACCAATGGCTTGAACGGCTTCATATAATTTGGCACCTTCCCCATCATGAGAAGCAGCAGACATCCAATTAGCGGATAATTTGACTCTATCTAAAGCAGGAATATCGGCGGCAAAAACATTCATTAATGATTCAGCCACTGACATCTTAGCTGATGCAGATGCAGAGATTAATGCTAAAGTTGGTTTTTCACCCATTGCTAAAGCTTCACCAGTGGATAAAACAGTTTCACCCAATGAGGTGGCAGTAACACCAACATCAGCAACTGGAGTTTGCCATGGACCAACCATTTGATCACGATCGACTAAACCAGTAACGAATCTATCCCCGATGGTAATTAAGAAATTCTTGGAACCAACAGCTGGTAATTGTAAAACTCTTTCAATTGAATCACTTAAGTTAATATTGTCAACACTGAAAGGTTTTAATCTTAATTCTTGAGTCAAAGCAGTTCTAGACATCTTTGGTGGTTTACCAAATAATACTGACATTTCCAAATCAATTGGAGTGGTGTTTAATAAGGAATCAGTTAAAACCAATCTTTGTTCTTCGGTGGCTTCACCGACAACTGCAAATGGAGCTCTTTCTCTTTCACAAATTCCGGTGAATAATGATAAGTTTTCTTCAGTGACTGCCAAAACGTATCTTTCTTGAGATTCATTACACCAGATTTCCATAGGTGACATACCTGGTTCTAATGACAAGATAGATCTTAATTCGAATTTAGCACCCAAATCATTATCATGAACCAATTCGGGTAAAGCATTGGATAACCCACCAGCACCAACATCATGAATGAATTGAATTGGGTTCTTTTCGGCACCGAAAGCAACACAAGCATCAATAACTTGTTGAGCTCTTCTTTGAATTTCTGGGTTACCTCTTTGAACAGAAGCAAAGTCTAATTCGGCAGAACCTTCACCGGAAGAAATAGATGAGGCAGCACCACCACCTAAACCAATCAACATTGATTGACCACCTAAAACGATCAATTTAGAACCAGGGGTGATTTTGGTGTTCTTTAAGGCAAGATCAGGTCTAATGGCACCTAAACCACCAGCTAACATGATTGGTTTATGGAAACCTCTGAATTCAGTTTCACCTTTATGATTTTCAACTTCGGTGGTTAAGGTTCTAAAGTAACCATTAATGGCAGGTCTACCGAATTCATTATTGAAAGCAGCTGAACCAATTGGAGCTTCCAACATGATATCTAAAGAGGAAGCAATATGATTTGGTTTACCAATATCTCTTTCCCAAGGTTGAGGAGCATTAGGAATGTTTAAATCAGAAACAGAAAAACCAGATAACCCAGCCTTGGATTTAGAACCACGACCCACGGCACCTTCATCTCTAATTTCACCCCCGGAACCAGTAGCAGCACCGGCAAATGGAGAAACGGCGGTAGGGTGATTATGGGTTTCGACTTTAACCAAAGTGTGAACAGTTTCTTTAATGGATTTCCATTCTTTGGTGGCGAAATCAGGAGTCCAAACATAACCTTGAGGACCTTCAAAAACGGCTGCGTTATCGGAATAAGCAGAAATGGTATATTGAGGGTTCTTGGCATGGGTATTTCTAATCATTTTGAATAAGGATAAGTCTTTCTTTAAACCATCTATGGTCCAATCAGCATTGAAAATTTTATGACGACAATGTTCGGAATTGACTTGAGCAAACATGAACAATTCAACATCGGTAGGATTTCTACCAATTATTTGAGTGAAAGCATTGATCAAATATTCAATTTCACCTTTATCCAAGGCCAAACCCAATTCTTTATTAGCTTTCAATAAATTGTTCGTGTCAGAGATCAAATCAACATGAACCAAAGGTTTTGGAGTATGATGAGCAAATAAATCGTCATATTTAGGAGCATTGATATCCAAATATAAAGATTGAGTCATTCTATCGAAAACTGAAGTCAAAATTTCACCCTTTTGAATATGGTCTGATAAGGGGAAACCAGCTTCAACTTGTATTAATAAACTGACACCACGTTCTATTCTTTCAATTTGGTCTGATAATCCACAAATGTTGGCGATATCGGTGGCTTTAGAAGACCAAGGAGAAATAGTACCAGGTCTAGGTAATACTCTGATAAGATAGGTATCTTGGTCCAATTGTATTTTAGCACTGGAATCGGCGTCATCGCCACTAACAGCTGAGATTTCTAATAATTTTTGATTTAAAGAATTGGTTTTATCAACAGGAGAGTCATAAGTTAATAGGACTTCAACTAATTTCAATTGAGATTCACTCAAAGTTTTTTTCAAGGAGATATAATGAGTGAACGAGGAGCTGACGCTCTTGATGATGGATGGTTTACCCAATTTTTTCTCAATTTCCTGAACTAGGTTATTAACTCTGAAAGGAGACAAGGCATTGGGGCCCGGTAAGATGAGAAACTTATCAGCACTCATCGCTATAAGATTTTATTATATTTCTTTTTTTTTTTGGAAGGGTTTGATGCAGCAACAGATGATACTGATCGAAGAGTATCGTATGATGTGACTTGGAGAGTAGAGGAAACTCAGCGTCCAAAAAAAGAAGAAGAGAAGAAGAGAGAATTGGAGAAAAATTTATCAGAGTTTCATTATATTGATATGAAAATACCAAATCTCTAATAAAGCAGAGTAAATCAAGTTCATCTCGCACTGCTTGACTCTGTTTTTTTCACTTTTGCTTGCAAAACACGCGCAGGGGTCGTGCAATTACGATTTTGATTTTTTTCTCTTTTTTTTTTTTTTTTTTTTTTTTGGGTTTTCGATGGGATGCCCTTACAGGGACTAAATAACAAAAGCAGTACTAATAAAGTCATATCTTTATCATCTTCTGATTTCACCATACACTCAGAAGTAGCAATATAATACCAGATGGCTCAAGGAAAGTTGAAGTTGAAGACCAAGGCCGCCGCTAGAGTCACCACCAAGCAGAAGAATCCCAAGAACTACGCTCCTAAGATCATCAAACCTAAGAGAGCCAAGATTCAAAAGGAACAAAAATTGACCAAATTTCAACACGGTCAATTGATGACCTCTACAGAAAAATTGATTGCTAGTAGAGTAGGTCACTTGGAATTAATCAAAGGATCTAGAAGACAAATCGAGAAGCAAGAAAAAGAGGACGCTAAGAAGGCAGCTGCTAAGAAGTAAGCCAGTAGCTGATTCAAAATGATGAATAACGATAATAGCATGGATCATACTAAGCCTGATGCTTTAAGTGAAATACTTTCTAATTTCCCCAAAATGGAAGGAGGTTACTATACGGAAAGAGAAAAAATGATGGCTACTAAAGAGCCACATGAACCTCCTCGCCGCCCAATACACATTAGTGTTAATAAGAATACCGAAGCACCTCGTTTGGCTCAAGTGATCCCCCCACTTACCGCACTTGATCCAGACTTGGGCCGTGAGCGTCGTAAGAGACGAAGATTATAGAAGGTCTGACTGATATAAATATATTTATTACTTTTAGATAAAGAGAAATGGATATATGGAACAATTAAATTATATACAAATGCACGTATTCAAACCAAAAAATATGTAAATCAAGCATCAAAAGCCAGTAATGAATTTGAAGTGAAGAAATGAAGAAGAGGGGTTTTTTTGAAGAGGAGAGATCAAGGTCCAATTATGTTTTCGCAGTAAAAAATGAAGAGGAGGTTAGTTGGGAATACCTCTAATGGAGGCCTCTTGAGCTTCTAATTCCAAATTTTTCCTTTTCAATTCTAATTCCTGAGATCTGACATAACCAATTAAGGCCACGGCAAATATAAACGTCAAGACTGTTAAAGTGGTATTGATAGGGATTGGGTTCATGTGGAAAACTTCATGAGTCAACTTATCCATGACTTGTTGTAAGATATTACAGAGCCCTGAGAATGCAATGATAGTCCCGTACACAGTACCAAAAGTATCGAAACCAAACACTTTAGCACAAAAATCAGAGACAGCAGTATAATAGAAAGGTCTATAAACGACCAAGAACATGATACCAAGATAAGTACCGGGTAACCAAGATACCAATCCCATGATTCCAATAAAGACGGACACGGAAGATAAGATCCCAAGAATAACCAAAGTAGTCAAGTTATCCAATAATAAGCCGATAAAGGGGATGGAAATCAAACCACCCAATGGTAATGCCAAGTCGAAAAAATGATTAATGGAGGTGGCCAATTCTTCGTTACCGTTGTACAAGTATAATTCCTGTGACTTAATGGTGGCCACGAAATAATTGATACGCAACATTTGGATGGTGGTAAACAAGGTCATTAAGAAGAACCAGGGGGATTTCAACTGTTCAACCACGGTGTATCCATGCATGATACCGAACACCCCACCGGATGAATTGATCAACTTATCCTCAGCATCTTGTTCATAAACCGATTTAATGGAGGTACGAGAAGTATAGGAAGCTCTCAGAATGACAGAGGCTCTTCTTGAATGAGATGCTCTTCTCATTAAGAGAGAGGTGGTTTCAGTAATACTTGGTTGAGGGAAGCTTTGGACGGCATTTTCCGAAGTAGTGGACGAGAAGGATTCACGACGATCTTCTGGTAATAACAAGTCACGATCCAAAGGTTTACCGGTTTCATCGATGGCGGTCGAAGCGATTTTGGCTAAAGTCCCGACTGTTTTATAGGAATGAGTAGGCATTATATAAATTTGACAAGCAAAGATGAAGATAGGCACCACCAAATAATAGGTGAAGAATTTTTGTAAAGTTAATTCGAAATAATTGGTATAAATCACCCGATAAATTAAGAATAAAGCGGAAGATGAATCAAATGCCCCGGTTAAAAGAGCCAAGATCAATCCGGAATTTTTGGGGAAGCTATTAGCTAATTGAAAGCAAGAAATAAATACAAATGGGCCTCCAAGAGCTAAAAAAGTATAGCCAGCAAGGTATCCATCAAACCAGGTGATTCTGAAACCATTTTGTAAGAATAACGATCCTATTAAAAGAATAAATGATCCAATTATCCCGGTGATTTTGGGACCATATGAATCAAGAATGGAACCAACTGGTAATGCACAAATATTGGTCACCATACAAGCCACCGTGAATAAGAAGTTTAATGATAAATCCTGTTCCACGCAGGTGTCTGGGGTCTCTGCTTGTTTGGTATGAACGTTACATTTGTCACTATAAACCCCTTCTTTGATAAGGATTGGTTTCAAAGCGGCAAATCCAAATACGGGACCTGCTGCCAATAAACACCAAGCAATGGAGCAAACAATCTGGGTGATTCTTACTGCTAAGGACGGTGTTTGCACCACATTCGGATTGGTATAAGTAGTATCGGGAGACATCTTTCACTTGATGAGACTTTGACTGGTTCAACAGAAGTGTTTGAAGGGCAATTGGGCAACTCTTGACAATTTATAGTAATTTTCTTTTTCAATTTTAATTTTATTCTCTTCGGTCAGGAGCAAAAAAATAAAAAAAAAATATTCCATTGTGCATAACAAAAAAATTAGCATCTAGTTCAAGCTTTCTTGCTAAAGACGCCTTGAGAGCGTTTTCAGATGGATATACGGCGAGATGAGCTAGTGGTACTTGAACTGAAATAACAGGTTGAGTATGTAACGACTGGCACCACTTGCAGCTGCTTGTACACTGTGGTGACTTATTTAATTACTGATTCGGTAGTCACCGATACAAGAATTACCTATTTTTTTTTTTTTTTTTTTTTTTTTTTTTTTTTTTTTTTTTTTTTTTTTCACTTTTTTATTTTTTTTTTTTTTTGGTATGGCAAGTGAAATTTCTAATCAATGCTTAAAGTGTAAAAGATAGTACGCTAGATGTCCGAAATGGGCCATTTAAGGCCCGAAATTAATAATGCACTCATATTATAAGTGAAGTTCTAGTATTGTCATAACTATATGTAAGAATATTAATCTGTGCCGGGACACAAGGAAAACCAAAGAAAGGGGAAGAAATGAAATGAACTGCCTGGTCGTTAGAGGGGGAAAAAAAATACTCTAGGGTCATATGAAGAGATCAGCTGTCGATGAAGGTCATATGAAGAGCTATTGATGAAGGACCCATATGAAGAGCTATCGATATATGAAGAGATCAGCTGTCGATGAAGGTCATATGAAGAGCTATCGATGAAGGTCATATGAAGAGCTATCGATGAAGGTCATATGAAGAGCGATCGATGAAGGTCATATGAAGAGCTATCGATGAAGGTCATATGAAGAGCTATCGATGAAGGTCATATGAAGAGCTATCGATGAAGGTCATATGAAGAGCTATCGATGAAGGTCATATGAAGAGCTATCGATGAAGGTCTTATGAAGAGATCAGCTGTCGATGAAAGATGGATGCATGCGATTAAAAAGGAGATATGTTATGTTCAACGGTACGATAGTCTTTGGTTGAGTTCACGACGCGACTGTAGAAATGAACCAAGCAAATCACCAACATGTTGATCACGATCAACCCTGCCAACGCAATTAAAAAGCGAATGTAAGGTTTCTTGAGAAGATCGCCATCATCCTTATTTTTTTTCTTCTTGTCTTCTCTTTTGTCAACGCCGACCGGTTCCTTCTCCAATTCTTTGCCACGATGAAGATCCTGTTGTTGCTCAATAGTATCTGGATGAGAAGCAATCTGATTTGAGTTTGATTCATGCAACAAATGAGTGAGTTTGTCCACTTGTTCCTGCTGGAAATGGATCAAATCAATCATATGACTGACTTCTTCGTGAGTAGCCAATATTGGTTGATTATCGTCTTGTCCATTGCTAAAAATAGGTAAATCATGCATCGGCATACAAAATTGGTGGATACCAGCAACAATAAGCAATGAGACGAGAAAAGTGGTGATTCCAATTCTCAACTTCTTAGTGTAACCCAACGACATACTACGTTTTTCACTGTCCAGTGAATGGTAGTCGTAAGCACTTGTTTTCTCTGACATGATTTAAAAATAGATTGGGGTGTACTGCGTGGTTCAGGGTGTACTGGGATGGAATGAAAAAAAAAAACGGAGCCCGTAAGAAAATGGAAAGCTATGATCGAATCGGTTCTATAGATCAAGATGAAAAGAGTGGGTTTCAAAAAAAGAAAGTAAAGTAAAATTATACAAATTATACGAAATTATATAAATTTGTGAAAAGCAATGAGATATAATTCTTAATTTAGAAATAAAGGGAGAATTTCGCTAAGAAACAAAGGGAGAGACAGCCAAAAAAAAAAAAGACAGCCATTTTTAGATGGCCCTCTCCTTGTTTTCCTTTTGTTCTTTGATTCTTTTTTCTTTTTGTTTGTTCTTTTTTTTTTTTTGTAAGCAAAAAAAAAAAATAAA
>JAJMSM010000142.1:0-12953 GCA_030578475.1 Hyphopichia wangnamkhiaoensis
CAACTTTGACTGTTTGTGTAGCTGGTGTGTGGGTTTTTGAATTAGCAGCCATGCGCTGGGTTTGCGGATTGCCTGTTGTCATCAAAGTGGCATTGTCGTTTACTTTGACTCTCTACTCTCTTCAACTTGGTTTCTTACTTTCTTACTGTCTTACTTGTTTTCTGACTTGTGTTACTTGTTGTCACGATGTCACACTCCGAGCCTGTTCCCAAACAGAACAGGCCGTGTCGCGATGCTGGTGCTCAGATGGACGACGCTCCACCCAGCCCGGTCGCATCAGTGTCCCAGAACCACTTCAATATCACCGCCTTCTGTCTCATTCTCTCGCTGTCGGGGTTCTATCTCGGGTGGGACGTGGGCACCACCGGCAACCTCATCACGTCGCGGCCATTTCAGCAATTATTCGGGTCCCTCCAGTTCCTGACGTTACAGGCAGAAATATCCTCTTTGCTCACCGGCGCCATCATCTCGTGCTTTAATCTTGGGTGTCTAGTTGGATGTCTCACGGTAGCGCAACTCCCGCGGATCGTGGGCCCCAAACTGTCGTTTCGAGTGGCCACCGCGTTCCATCTCGTGGGCTCCGTCATCCAGCTTCTCGTGCTTCTGATGCATGTGGGCCACGTACTGGTTTTCATGGTGGGGCGTGTCTTATGTGGTATTGGTTGCGGGGCTCTTTGCGTCATTGGCCCCATCTATATTAGCCACACCATCATTGACACCGCCACTAAAGGCTATTACCTCTCCTTTTTCCAAACCGTTGTTTGTGCTTCCATCTTAACGGGGAACGTCATCAACTACTTTACCAACGTGTGTTCCAATTGGACGTTTGGGATCCCCTTGGCGATGTCTATCGTGATCAATATCTTGCTAGTCTGGGTACCCGGGTCCCGGTACCACTACTTTGAGAAAAAACAGTTTGCCCATATTAGATCCGTGTATTCGAAATTATTGGTATACCACGACATTCATCAATTACAACGGGAATCGTTGGAATTCATCCGCATCGAAACTAAAAAATCACTAGATAATATGGCCAAAACCCCAGGTCATTCGAGTATATGGTGGTTATTCCAACCTCCCTGCATTAAAAAATTGGGCCGTTGTAGTGGGTTGATGATTTTCCAACAACTAACCGGGATCAACTATTTCTTCTACTTTGGTGGCTTCATTTTCGGTAAGGTGTTGCATGAAACTCCCCATCTAAACAACGTCCCCGTCATCGTCATGAGTGTGTTCAATCTAATTGGGGCGTTGGTCAGTGGGGATCTTATCGTCAAGTATGGCTGTTATAAATTACTTGTGTGGGGGTCCGCCGTCATGAGTTTCAACTTATTCTGTTACTCAATACTTGGTCTCACTCTTGAAATCCAACTCAGGGATAATTGGACCTTGATATTGGGAGTGTTCATGATTTTATTGAGTTGTTGCTTCATTTTTTGCTTTGCCATCAGTTGGGGGCCATGTAGTGGGATCTTAAATAATGAAATAAGTCAAGATCAAAATGAAATAATGGGCATTTCGGTGTCTCTAAATTGGATCACTAATTTCGTCATCAGTATTATCACTCCGCTAATGATCAACTCAATCGGGTTTGGATATGGATTCATATTTTGTCTCAATGTTCTACTTCTGATTATATTTATCGTTCTCTTAATCAAACCTATATCCTCGACTTCCGAGAACCACAGAAATATCGATCTGGGCGAGCCAGAGAAAGCATAGGGGCGGAATTTATTTATAGATTATACTCATATTGTTCTTTTCCAGTTATTCTTGTAGATAGGGGTTGAATGTAACATGCTCGAATCGATTTCATCTCATTTGAATCGATTTGTTTCAAGTAGGATTCACCAAAGGGATCTCCCGCCAAACACTGATTGGGAAATAAGGAAAATTAGAGACAGAAATTAACTTTACCGGAAATCAAGTTAATTTGACCTCGTTATAATCACAAGCACTTCGTAAAATAAGGCTCGTCCAACAAATTTAGGCTCCATGTATTATATAAAATTGAATATATTTATGCATGTATTTCCAAAGTTTAAACTTGAACAAGCCTTCAAGTTTATTTCACTTGCCTAATTGTGTTGGTTGCCATTTTGATGTTTCCTTTTTCCCTGTATTTTCAAATAATTGAAGTACGAACCAATTAACAACCGAAACCAAATTCAATCAGGCTGCCGTATGTTACCTTTCGTTTATGGCAGAAATATCCCGGCTAAGGGATCAAAGGCATCTGGTCGTACCGAGTGGCTTCGTCGAGCAATTTTAAATCCGATTTTGTCTCCTCCCGTTTCATCACAGTTATTAGTTGGCTTGTTCTCCATCACTCCCTTGGTTCGATCTATGTAGTTACAATGCAACAATTCTAATTCATTGCAACCCAATCACACTGAATGGCTTTGGTCCAACTGATTACCATCGAAGAAAATTTTTTGGCACTAAAAAAAATAATATAGAAAGAAGAAAGCTTGAGCAATACTCGTCTCTACCAAACTTCAATCGACTAAACTCTAACCTTAATGTAGCGTTGATTTTGAAGAAAAAAATTTTCAGGGTCAATTTTAGATATGCTAAGTGACCAACATTCCATATTTTTTTCCATTATTTTTTTTATTAATTTTGGCCTTTCATGGTACTTGGAATACTCCTTAGTTTGATTATCGGAATTTGTGGGTTTCCTTTTTTGTATTTTTCACTAAACCACCGTAAAGCCTAAAATTTAAATAGAAAAAAATAATAGGCAAGAAATTAGACAAAGTATAGGCTACGGATCCCCCAAATATCAACTAAAAAAAATATCAAGTAAAATTATATGCCGTTTGCAGCGGCACTGACTATTGACTTAAAAATATGGGCCAGTACAATGTAATCAAGCCTTCAAAAAAGGTTAACAACACTAATTGTGTCATGTTGGGAAGATAGCAAATTGGCGGCCACAAGAGAGTGCCAGAAAATAATAATGGAAGAAGAAAAAAATAATAAAAATTTAGAGTTAATAATAAGAGTTAAAACAATTGTCCGATGTTGGTATTCGGGTTCCCTTTTTCTTTTAGATTAGTGCAGTGCTACTTAATTGCATTCACATTTTGGTTTGATATTCTCTTAAAGTTGCAATTTATATTGGCAAATTTGAAGTGAGCAATAAAAAGAGAAAAACAAAAATAAAAAAAGAAACAAATAACCAAACAGAACAAGAAGAATCCATAAGTTCAATTGACTAAATGCAATCTGAGGGTCGATTCATATTGGAGAAGCAAGTTTCAAAATGAGTTGGTAAGTATGAAAAGAAGTTATCGGTGAGCCCGAATCAGTGTTTCTTTATCATGCACTCTTTCATGTTTTCAATCTTATATCATAGCTGAGAAAGAAGTCTTGCTTTTCCTCATGCAGAGTACCACCCTATATGGACTAGGGGTCTGAATCTGTTGGGCCTAACTGAATTTTTTTATCTTATTCTCTTTTATTTAAATCGTTCATCCTAGGTATGTTCAACTAACTTTAAGGTTTTATTATGTTGGTCTTAGGCTTGACTCTCAATGGTATTGTGGAGCTTTTTATTTTTCATATTTTTAACCTCTCTGGCGTTGCTTTGGGCTTTTCAAAAACTCGACTATTCTAACTCTTTCAGATTGTTCTGTTCGGTACATCTGACTCGGTGCCAAGTCCTAGTTATAAAGGAAAGTATGAACACTCATTCGCACGCCCTCATTTTTGCAATTGACTCAAGCAATTGATTGTATCTGGATCGGTTAATTAGGCTGTTAGGATTTGTAAAGATCAATCGTTTGTAAAGAGGAGTCAAAAATTAAGGGAAGAAAAAACGAAACAAAAAAGAAAAGAAAAAAAAAAAAGAGAGAACGTAAAAAAGAAACGAACATAAAAAAAGAAATAGTAAAAAAATGAGGTGAAAAAAAAAGCCCATGGAAAAACCCTTTCAATTCTGCATCTGAGACTAGGGGTGACGGACTGATCTGTCAAATTTGCTTCTCTTGCTCAATTAAACTGAGATCGGTTCCTTATCCATTTTGGAGCCTGTTGACGTGCATTTTACTCCGTTCAAGGTGTTAAGGTAAATTGTTGACAATATTTTCCATCAAATTAAGTTGATAATCGAACAGCCTAATTCGTGATGTCTCATCTTTGCTTCCCGTTGATTGTTTCTGCTTGGAAACAGCTGGGATCCCTAGATGATTGATATGACCTTCCTTGCTAGCAAGCGGGGTCATCCATTCCCAAAAATTAGTGTTATGAAAAGCCTTTCTGGTTTTTGGCTTGGATCTCTCCGAGGTGTTGAGAGCAATGAATCTCGGGCCAGCCCAAGATTTACGTACGTACCTTTGGTTGTCACTGATATGAGGTCTGATCAATCAGTCTTTCAACGACATGGCACTATAGCGCTAGTTGTTGGCAACTAAAAGAAAAAAAAGTTTGAGAGTAACAATATTACAAGCACAATACAGTCAACACGTTTTGCATCAACCTCAAAACCGTATGCAGTATATGCAGTATATGCAATGTGCGTGTATAGGTATGCCGTCCGTGCATGCATTAACCTTCGAGAGTACGTTGCATATATAACGTACTCTTCTGCTTTTCTGCACTATCCGCACGCATAGTCTGTCAGCGTTCACTACTTTGGTCTGGAACTGGGCACTGGGATCTGAACCAGCGACCAACCTGCTTATTTGGATTTGGGTGTTTGTTATTTTAATATTATTTGTTGATTTCATCCTCCAAATGGATATTTTTTAGTAAGTTCTTGTTTTGTTCATTATTTTTTGTGGTTGTTGTTTATCTTCTTCTGCAAATAGATTCGGCGAACCTAAGGTCAATACGTGCTTGTTGCATATTCGATGAATCTCTGCTTGCTTTAATAAAATTTCATATGGCTACAAGGTCATAAGGTTAATTCAAAATACAGTTTCTGTTTTCCTCTCTTGTTCTTTAAGTCTGACCCTCCCCGCTCACGGGATAATTTTATTTTTTTTTTGTTCTGTTTTGTTTTGTTTTGTTCTCTTGTTTTGTTCTGTTGTTTTCCGTTTATATAAGGGTTGCCTCGGAGGTTGGGCTGATACTTACAGCCTAACCTAGTTCGATCAGAGTCGAAATTTCAGTAAAATGAGAGACAAAAAAATATAACCAATCCCCAAATGAAAAAAATAAATAATATAAAATAAAATAATGTACAAGAGGTGAAACCTCCGTTAAAAAGGGGCAAGCTCATCTAGTACTTCAATTGTGATGATCTTGGTTTCTCTGCTTTCAATTATTCGTTTGTTCTCACTTCCTTCTATTCTTTTGTTCTTTCCCTTCTTTCATGTTTAGTTTTTGTGCTTTGTTTAAATTGAATCTACTTTATACGGTTCGCTAGAACGGGCCAAGTTTCATCTGATATAATTGTGCGGTTAATAATAAGGTCGGAATACGCTCCTGTACCCCCTCGGAATGTTACCGGTTAGGCTTTAATTTTTCCGCTTTAATCGTAATAAACTGGCATTATCGCAACTATTGATAATTTTGGTTGCCCGTTTCAATAGTTTCTTTGGCAAATAAAAAAAAAAACAGTAGAGGTTACACTCTTTCGAAGTGGGGGATACCTGCCTTTATTTTATTCTCTTTTCTTTTTTTTTTGGTTTTTGCCTTTGATGGCTCGGATGTACAATCAATCGCTTCAGTCTGGTTCCGTAGCTCACCCTCTTACTCCAAAGCCCAATTCCGGGGGCTAGAACATTTCAGAAAATAACAATAACATAAAATAAGTAGGTCAGAGCCAATTTGATCATACGGATGTACCTCGTTGCTATTATCCCCTGATTTCCGTTGGATATTTACATTACACATAGGCTTATTCAACTTATTCGTTTGTGCTTTGTATCTTTTTCTTTTATTTATTTTTATTTTTTATACTTTTTTTTTTTCTGCTTGTTTGTTTATTATTTCTATTGCAAGACAGTGCCATTCTGTTCTCTTTATTGTAAGTGTTGCATTAGTGCAACACTTAATCATGCAACTGGTGCAGCCATACTTAAGATTTTGAAATGGGCGAGGAAGGCTTGGGATCGAATCTCTCTTTCACACGAGACCAAATCAACCGAGATAACAGAAACAAAGAATACATATGTATTAACAAAAAGAAAAGAACCCGAACGTAATGAAACATCGAGCAAATAAGTAAAAGGACTGAAGGTTGGCAGATCAGGAGAACCAGACCAAAATATTTTTTCAATCATGACTCTAATTTACTCATTTTTCGGCGAAGCGAAAAGTCGTTGAGAAAAAATTCTGATGCAATTGGTCGCACTTACCGTGTTTGTGATGCTTGGTGATTTTTCGTCAACGAATGGTGATGATAATTCCCATACTTGCTTGGGATCTGAGTTCATGGCTGGCACACCAGTACGAGTTATCAAGATGAAGTCATTGAGATCGTTTGTGTGGTGTTTTTCTTTTTTTGTTTTTTTTGATTTTCTTAGTTTGTTGTGTTCGTTTTGTTATTGCCAGCCTCTTCTTGAAGTATATGTACGTCAACCAAACTCATGTATGTGAGTTGCACTAAAACCGTAGTGTGCAAACACGGTGACAATACTCACAGACTGTTGGAGGAGGGGCAAAGGTTCGGCCCAAATGCAGCAATAAGACTCCTGGTTCGATACATGGTTACATATGTAGATTTTACTAAAGCAAAACGTACAACAAAATGAACAAAAAATAAGACCTAACAGAGAAGAAAAGAAAAGAAACAAAAAAAAACCGTTAAGTCTGTTTTTTCTTTCGCTGACATGATCCGACCAGTGGAACGTCCCTTCATCTAACTATTTTATGTCCGTTAACCATATTATTCGGGTTTGGTCCCGTCGTTTATCGATCTCCTCGTTCGGTCCATTTTTAACCTTTTTCTACTGGCATTAACCTTTTTTGTACTATCAGTAGAGTTTGCAAGTACAGGAGTATCGGCCAGGTGGGTCTGGTGTGGACTTATTGCCCAATTCGACCTGGCCGTGCCACAAAGATCCGCAAGAACGTAGTAATCGTCCCGTACCTCTCTGAAAAAATTCACCTAAGCACATCTCACATATTTTAACAATATTACCCAATATTTCCATTCTGCATCATTTCGGTTTTAGTTTAGTTCTGGCGTTATTGTTTAAATTTCTTTTGTTTCCCTTTTTTTCGTTTTCTTCTTTTCATTTCTTTTTGTTTTTTTTTTTTTTCTTTTTCTTTTTCCTTTTTTATTACTTTTCTCTTTCCTCTTTTCTTTTTTCTCTTTTTTCATTTTCTTTTTTTGCTTATTTTGGTGTCTTTCATTAGGAAAGTTTATTTTATTTTGTTCATGATACCATTAAACCTGGCCCTTTACAGTTAGTGGCATCTGAGTTTGTCATTTTTGTTCCAAATTTATAAATCTCTCTTTCTTTACGTTTTTCATCTTTTGATTTTATTTTTATTTTCTGTTCTTTCTTTTTTTTTTTTGTTTTTTTTTTTTTTTTTTTTTTTTTTTTTTTTTTTTTTTTTTTTTTTTTTTTTTTTTTTTTTTTTTTTTTTTTTTTTTTTTTTTTTTTTTTTTTTTTTTTTTTTTTTTTTGATTTTCTTCTATTCTTCATTTTTTGATTTGATTTCTTTCTTTTCTTATTGTGTTTTTCTTTTCCTCTTCCTTCACTTGTTCTTCCATTTATTTTTTGTTGTTTGCTTTTGTTGTATTTATTTTTACCAGTACTTTCAAAATACTATTTTTATTTATTATTTTGTTTTTTGTTTTATTTATTTTTTTTTTCCATCTGATTTCTGGTTGGTATTAATACTACTGGCATTCGTTGTTTTTCATTTGTCTAGCATTTTTGATCAAATCACAATCTTTCCTCGAACTTTTCCCATTTTGCAATTGCAAGACAGTTTCCTCCAAGAGCTCAAGCAGGATCAGAGTCCTCGTCTCTTTTAACAACCTCCTCGAGTGACGTCCTATCACGTTGTATGAATCATCCTGCTCCACATTAAACTTATTTAACTTATTAAGTCACTTCCTTTCCTTCTTCATCACCACACAGCGTACTAAAGATCCAGAGTCACTTCTGAATTTTCCCTTCCTTTCAGTTTACTGTCAGCTTTTTTCCTATTTTTTTTTTTGTTCTTGTTGTTTGTTTTTTTTTTTCCTTTTTTTTTTGTTCTTTCTTCTTTCATTTTAAATCCAATTTTCGAGTTCTCCACTTCAAATCCCGCCTCCAGGTGACTTTATTGCATTATTTTTCACATTGGCTTTTGAAAAAGGACCAATTCATCCTTAATTCCTCGAAGTTCATTCCTCAATTGCATTTCCCCTTACTATTATTTTTTTTTTTCATCAAGATATACTCCGTCATAATTCGTGAAGTTTTACCCGTCTTTTATTCTTATCTTTTTCTTTTTTAAAGTTGCTGTTTTTTTCGTTCTTTCTTGGTTCAATTATTTATATGTTTCTTCTTTCTCGAGTCATATTCCAATTAAATTCCCAATAGTATCCGTTTTCCAATAACAGGACTTGAAGTTCAAAAAAAAAAATAGAAAAATTACGAACCAAAAAAAAAAAAAAAAAAAAAAAAAAAAAAAAAAAAAAAAAAAAAAAAAAAAAAAAAAAAAAAAAAAAAAAAAAAAAAATAGAAAGAAAAAAGCGAGAGAAAGAAATTTTTACGATTCTTAGATTGTGCATACATAATGGCAAAGAAGCGGTTGAACCCATCCATTAAACGAAGTAGAACTCGATCAGGGTGTTTGACTTGTCGTGATAGACATGTTAAGTGCGATGAGCAGCAGCCAGTTTGCAAAAATTGTATCAAGTCCAAGAGAAAATGTTATCGGGGTATTCGATTAAATTTCACCCAGTATACAATCTACAATCCTGAAGAAACCGCCACCGGCACTGATCCCGATCCTAGTTTCCCACCAGAAGACCAATCTTTGAATGAGCCAAGATCGTCCTCTTCTAATGCGTTCAAATTATTGGACCAGTCCATCACAATCGCGTCTCTTTACGAAAATGGAAGACAATCTTATGAACCCTATATGCATTTACATCAACATGAAGACTTGAGAGAGTCTGACTTGCAGTATCAGCAAGATATATGTTGTTCCTTTTCCCACTTGTCTGCTGGTCCTTTGGCGGCCGGCACCTCGTCCTCACCCTTATCAGTCCGAGCAAGACCGCCAAATGTGCCCACCGGTCGACATCCTGAGGGTACCACCAATCCAACTACCGCTAGCAGGCATCCACATGAACAACACCATCATCAACAGCAGCAGCAGCAGCAGCAGCAGCAGCAGCAGCAACCATGGGGGGTATCAAGTTTTCCCCAGACATCTCCTGAGTCTCACACACCACAGGCTCCCAACTTTGATAATAATCTTATCTTGGAAAATTTTGATATCACAAACTACCTTCTCCAGGATAATTACATGATTTCCAATCAAAACTTAGCATCGGGCCAATCCCTCAATGAAAACCCCAATACCAGTTACAATCTTGCATCACGTCCTCAACAGGATCCTCCGCCGTACCCCCTTCCTTCAAGCTCGTTGTCAAGCCCATTACCTAGCATTTCCACTCAACATCTTCATGAACACTATAATATACCTCGAATATCAAATCCGGTAGCCCGGCGCTCGCCCTTGGAAAATGAAATCAAGAAATATAATATCGATATCAATCAATTCATAAACTTGATTCAAAATCAAAAATATTTTTGGATTTTGGATCTATTTAATGAATTAAATATTTGGAGACTGGTCATTCCCAATTATTGTTTGAAATTGACAGAATTCACCAAATCAAAGTTCCTGGACGTAGGAATTGATGACCATGAACAACTAAGTAGTACGGGGCCGTCTACGGCGGTTACGGCCGCCACCTCGACTTCTGCTACTGCTATGAATCAAGATGATGAAAATAAGCAGTCGGATGCAAATGATGAAGAGTATAAATTATTAATTAATTGTTTATTGAGTTGTTCCTATGATAATATCCATAATGATTTAACACCTATTTTAACAGTACAGTTGAAGCAGTGGAACAATATTAGGACCCTTGAAATTGATAATTCAAATTATCTCCAATTCGAAAGATTACTTATTAGTATCGTGTTGATCTTATTAAATTTTTTCACCAAATTCCAAAGAAATATCCCCATGAATAACAATTTCGCCATAATTTTGAATAATCAAGTAAAGATATTCAATAAAGTTAGTCATAAATTTATGATCCTGTCAAATTCCATTTTGAAAAATTCGAAAAGTATAATATCCATAAGCACAATACAATCCATCACAATTCTAAAGTTTTTGATTTCCAAACAAATTAGTTGGGGATTTAAAAACCCGAATAAGGATTCAGCCTTATTAACGGAAAATTGGTTTGACCAAAACAATGACCGTTTTGAGAGTACTGGTGACACTACAGAAAATGAACAAATGGAAGAACCAATTTCTTATGATTTTGAAGCTCCCTTGAATGAAAATAATAAAAAACTAGGAGCACTCGAGGAACTCAATAAGTTTGAGGTGATGCATCTAAACATGCTCTATCGAGATTTTGACTTTAGTCAATTGGGACTCAAATCAGGCGATCTTGATCGTCAACTTCCCAAAGAAAAGGATCCAATCAGAAATCGCACATTTGGTGCGTCTTCTCAATCATCAACCTCAATATCTAGATCATCTACACCTCTGATATTGGCCGGGCCCAAATCAGAAGCATTGAAGCTAAGGGAATTTATATGGTCTTTGATTAAATTGGATTTTGTATTCAAGCACCCGAAGAACGCTACAGTTGAGGTGGATTATAATTTCAACCTACTAGATTCCAACGTGATTGAAATCCCCAAAGATTCGGACCAAGTTAAAGGCTCAGGTTTAACTGATGAGCAGATCAAAGTAGGAAGTACTTCTTCGGCGCCAATTTTCAACCGAGGACTGCTGGGTGCTTATGATCCAAAACTTGGCACTACAACGAATGTTACTGGTAGTGAATCCACATCAGAAAACATTAAAAATGTTCAAGGTGCTACAAAAATATTAATGCCGAACGAAACAGGGATTGCCATAAACCTTTTAAGTGAATATACCAAGAAATTGATGAATCCGAGAGAACCAGAGGCCATCCATACGACCAATCAAAGAATTCAGGATATTTTTACGCTCATTAAAACGTCGAAAATGGAGTCGGATGTTAAGGACCATTGGATCAAGAGCTTTGAGTGGACACTTGAAGACGTTTAAATTCTGTATCGTTCTACCTCAAGAACCCACCACCTTTCTCCATATTTGCATTCTCTATCTTTTTTTTCTTTTTTTTTCACCTTCTTTTCTTTTTTTTTTTTTTTTTATGAAAAATTTTTCTCTTTTGTTTTGGTTTATTGAATAACTTATCCTTATTTCATTTTTGAACTACTTTTGAGAAGCACGTCGCAAGATGAAAATGTATAATTGAAACAATGCTTTAGTTGTAGACAAAAAAAAAAAAAACTGTCTTGTTGTTTTTTTGTTGTTTTCTTTTTTCTGTTTTGTTCCCTTTTCTGTGCCGTTCATTTCCCTGCCAGCTTACCGAATAAATATCTAAGTCTAAAGCAAAGTAGGACGGGTGAGTGTCTGGATATTAGCATTCTGCAAACGAATCTCGATAATGGGCACATCTTGAGAGGAGGAATGGTATACTCTCTGATTTACGCAAGTGGGGTTATTAGCTTTCCTACTGTTGTTTTAATTTTGTCCGATATGGTGAAGATCTGGTCATTCACGAAAGAGCACAAATTAGTAATATACCGCTACGTTGGCACTGTTTACTTAACGTTAGCCAGCTCCTTCGGTTGTTGATTGCTGGAATTTAGAAAAATGGCATATTATGTATTTTTCTTTTTTTGGCTTTTTATTCTCTATCCCACGATAGCCTCTACGGAAAAATGGAGAATAGACTTGCATATTTCGCAAGAAGTCTGTTGTTTAGAACAGATACGATTATAGAAATGGAAAGCGTGTACACTAAGTTCAATTCATCCATGCATAACGTTTTTTGTTCTGTTTTTATTTTCCTTTTTGTTCTATTTGTTTTTTTAAAAAATTATTTCCTTTTTCTACCGTAGTAATTTATCGCCGTACCTGGTCCTACATTATCCCATGATTGTGAGCCTAGTCACAAAGCTATCTTTGGATTACCTTTATTGTCTATTTTAATCCCACTTCATAGTTTCAGTTGAACAAACAGCAAGAGATACTGGGCCCCAAAATAACCGGCCTGCAAGCCATGGGTGCAAGAGGTACACAGGTCCCATCAACGGAATTCCTTTGCAGCATTGAGCTTGTGAAGATTGCAAATGTTTAGGCACACCGAGAATATTTTAGACAGCGATAAGCAGTGATGGGACACCCATAGTAATATCGCGTGGACTCATCAGTATACTGCCAACTTCGTTTTTTCATTTTGTAGTAAAAGTAAATGTCTCTTTTCTCGTGTTTTCCCCGCCTGAAATAAAAAAAATTGGAAAATTTAAAAAGCCGGTATACTTTAAAAACATAAAATAAAATAAATAAAAAAACAGTATACTCAAAAAAAAACTATAAAATAAAAATAAAAAAAAAAAAACGGTTCTATTGTTCGAGGCGCACATTGTCTTTTTTATTTTTTATTCTCTCAATTATTTTTTAGCATTGTTAGATGTTTATTTTTGGGCAAATGTAATTGTGATGTAACTGGATTAAGCTTTTATTTTTTGTCTTCAGAATATGGGTACTTATTTTTATATTTGTTTCTTTTATTTTTAACAGTTTGTTTGACAGTGACTTTGACTTTGACAATAATTCTGATGAGGTTCGGGGTCTTGACCTGGCGTATTCCTTTCTTGTTTAAGAGCAGTATGCGCAGTGTGCAGGGAGGTGGGGAGAGGGGCGAGAGGGGGAGGGGAAGTGGTTGTTTAGTTGTAGATGAAAAGAAA
>JAJMSM010000143.1:0-12490 GCA_030578475.1 Hyphopichia wangnamkhiaoensis
AAAAACCCCGTACATCTCCCTCGTTCCTGTGAAAAAGCCCGTACATCTCCCTCGTTCCTGTGAAAAAGCCCGTACATCTCCCTCGTTCCTGTGAAAAAAGCCCGTACATCTCCCTCGTTCCTGTGAAAAAGCCCGTACATCTCCCTCGTTCCTGTGAAAAAGCCCGTACATCTCCCTCGTTCCTGTAAAATACGCCTGAGGAAAATATATATAAGAAAATAAAATAAATCATCTGAGTAAAGTAAGTCAAGTACATAAAAAAATGAAAAAATGAAAATATAATGAAGGAAAAAGGCTTGTAGTTTTTTCGGCCAGTTTTTTTTATATCTTCACTTTTATCCATCACCTCGAAAAATTTAGCTGACTTTACATGTCTAGATAGACTTGGTAGACACATTCCTCAATAAAAATTTTTCATACTACTCATGAGGTTTGTGAGTTGGGTAATTTGGTTAGTGAGACTAATCCTTGCCACCATTGTGGTAAGAGAACCGACGCAACTTGATAACAAGCGTGGAGTGTGGTGTTTCGACACGGCTTATGATGGTATTAATGATGCTTACGTTTCGGTACATCTTTCTGAGCCCCCCACTCCTAACCCAGAAGTTACATTACTTATTTTTCGATATGTTGATACGGTTAATTTTACTCGTATACCTGATTTCTTCCAATACACCATGTTTTATCCATTCTCAATCCAAAGAAAGTTAGACTATGATCTTAAGCCCAAAGAGGGTTACATATTAGACAGGGAAAAATTTTTCCATGGAAATCTATCAGCGTCCCATCCCGAGGCTATTTTGCCGATTAAAGAATCGGGTATTTACTGTGCTTATGCCACTAAACACTCTTCGAAGCAGGAATTCACCGCAAAAATTGGAATACATAATTCGCATGGCCTGGTAAGTTTGCGAAGTTACAAATTCAACTTATTATGCACCTTGTTCATTGCTTTCGATCTACTCTTGATGTTTTATTTCTCCAGGAATAAAAATGCCTTGAACAA
Organism: Hyphopichia wangnamkhiaoensis; assembly: GCA_030578475.1. Lineage (NCBI taxonomy): Eukaryota > Fungi > Ascomycota > Pichiomycetes > Serinales > Debaryomycetaceae > Hyphopichia > Hyphopichia wangnamkhiaoensis. The sequence continues at coordinate 1,007 of JAJMSM010000143.1, forward strand.
TAGCATTAAATCATTCATTAATTGGACGTTGGTTCCTCATCTCATCCGTCAAGCTTTAGTCTTTTTAACTGGACAAGTCCGAAATCGCTATTTTTGCAGCGATTCAACACTGATGATATTGGAGAGTGTTTCTATGTTATTGGATTTGTCATATCCTGTAATCAAACGATTAGTGTACTACCATGCTCTACTCTTTGCAATGGGGCTCGGTACAATTTACTCTGAAAATTCAATGAATGGATCAGTCCAGTTTCCCGATGAATTCAAATCGTTGTCGAGACGTCTACTAATCATTTCCATGAGTGTAGCACTTTTCGTGGAGCTATTGGAGATAAATTTTGATTTTGGTAAAGAAGATTATGCGTTACTGATCATAGAAAGGGAGTATCCTGACCCATTGAAGTCTATAAAGGCATTCGTAACTGTGCTACTGAAGCTTTACCCACTCCCATGGATTTATTACATCATCAAATATTATTCTAAGACACGAAAATTGGGGAGCCAGTCTAATATTGCATATTTCACCAAGAGATCGGCTAAGATATTTTTCCTTATGCCTCTCCTGTTTGTCATGATTCCGTTTTTTCTCCTTAGTATTGGACTCGTATTAAAGCCACCTTCCCATTTTTCCAATGATGACAGCCTTTTTGAGAAGTCTTTAAATGGCGTGGCTACCAAGGAAATGGACAATATTTTTTTTCAAAAATTTTCATCAATTCTTGTTGACATCTGTATTGGTGAGTCACCTTTTTACATTTGTATTTTTATTATATCTTTCTTGCATTGGAATGAGAGACTTTTTGAAAAAAAAAATATATAGAACCATTAATTTATTTTATTTCGTTCACAATTCATATAGAAGATGTAATGGTCAATAGATGAATGTGTACAGAAGAAATGAAAATTTGAAAGGATATGATTTTTAATGCTTTTGGACTTTATAATCATATAAGTATTTTTTGATGCAAGCATTACCTGGAAAAGTGACTGTGAGACTACTTTGGAGATATATTCCAAACGTGCCAACTACTCCAAGCGCACCCGAATAGAATCAAAAACATAACAAGTAATTCTGTATTCTTTATCTATATATTACTTATTCCCTTATACAAAGTCCTTATAAGTTTTTTTCAAATTCGGTAAATTTATTGAAAAACCGTGTAGTGAATTTCGTTCAATTTTTGCTGAATTCGCACCAATTTCCAAGAAATAGGCAATGTGTCAAGTTGCGAAAATCTTATATTGTTATCTTATATACGGATTAACTGGGCTTAATTACAGTGTAAAATCAGTCCAAATTTGTTTACTTCTCAGCTTAGTTGCAATTTTATCATTAGAGGTTGAAATTATACTATATTGGACAAGATTTTCTTTAAATTTTATACAATATAACGGGTGGTTAACTCCCAAAGAATCATCATGGTAATCTCCTACCCAACCTGGCTCATTTAGGAAAATGTAAAATATATATATTTGAACTTAATATCATATATAGAAAGAAATTATCTAACAGAATTGAAGTCGCGTTCGGTGATCATGGACCGATCACACATGCTTCTGAAGATGCCGTGTTTGTCTTGGAACAAGTTGAACGGAGTGTCGAATTCCCTGACTTCCCCGTGATCCAAGGTGACAATACGATCATATCCAACGATGGTTTTCAACCGATGGGCAATACATAAGATGGTACAATGTTTGAACTCCAGGTTGATGATTTGTTGGATCTTGTGGTCGGTTTCGTAGTCAACGGAGGACGTGGCTTCATCCAAGATTAAAATCTTGGTCTCTCTCACCATGGCTCTGGTGAACGATATCAATTGTCGTTGACCCAAGGAGTAATTCCCTCCATCGTCGGTGACTTCTTGATCAAGATGGAACTTGTGTAGCTGGGTATCTTCTTCCTGATTATCTTGCTTCTCAATGGTTTCTAAATCATTAGCCGTTAAAGCACCACTTCTTCTCAATGCGTCCCACAACTTATCATCAGGATGATTCCCAAATGGATCGAGATTCTTCCTAATCGTACCATTGAACAACACCGGGTCTTGTGGAATAATCGATAAGTTCGATCTCAACGTACTAAGCTTAAGACTACCAATATTGACCCCATCAATCAAAATTTGACCATTATCCAATTCCGATAATCGATAAAGAGCCGACATAATCGATGATTTCCCTGCACCTGTACGACCACATATACCGATTTTCTCCTGTGGTTTGATAGATAAATTCAAATGCTTTAACACCAATGGTAAACCGGGCCTGTAGGACATACTAACATTCTGAAATTCAATTTTACCTTCAGTGGGCCAGTCAGCAATTGAGTCAGAGGAATCTCGGCGCAGTGAAGTAATCAACCGGTTTTCTTGTTCTTCTTGAGGTAATTTAAGGGCGTATTGATGCAATCTTTCAACCGAATTCATCGAGTTTTCCACTTGAGTAAGCATTTGAAGAAGAATAGTAACTTCTTCAGTTAATTGGGATGCATATGCCAATAACAACCCAGCAGTGGCAGGACTAACCAGGAAAACATGATTCACACAAAGAAGTGCAATTAGTAGTGTGAAGATACTGTTAAGAAGAGCTAAATTAATATTAAACCATCTTTGCATCCCTGATACAATATAGGAAGCTTCGTTTGCTTCGTTCGTTAATCGTAAATTCTTTAACAAAAACTGTTGTGTCTTGTTAAAAGCCTTGATGGTAGTCATCCCCGATAAGATATCAGAATGATTATTATAAACAAATGACCGTTTAACTGCTTCTAACCGTTTAACTTCTCGACATGAAGCTTGATGATAATCAGCCACTAATACACATAAGAACACAATTGGTGGTAAAGCAATGGCAATCCAAGGTAAAAAAATAATATTTAACACAATCATCCCTACAAGTCGACCAAAAGCAACAGTTAATGTTCTTAATTCTTCCCCAATCTCATTATCCAATGCATCAGTATCTTTAGAAAACCGATTAAGAATTCGACCAATGGGATTAGTATCAATAAAGCTCATGGGACTAAATATCACTTTTTTCAATGCCATTAAATTTAATTCTTTTGAAGCTTTGGTGGTTAAATTAACCAAAACAACAAATTCAGCAGCAAGGAATACAAGTGACATCATGGTAAACATCACATAAAGACCAATATAGAACTTATCAGTCTTTCCTTCAAATTTATGACTGATCCAAAATGATAACCAAGTAGTGGTAAATAATTCACAGAATGTAGCAATAGCAAGTAATAAAGTTAATGTAACAAGAAAACCAGGGACGGTCAATTTACCAGCACCAGCTTTTATATAACTGATATAAACATCTCCTGTTAGTCTATTAATGGCCCGTTCTTCATCAACAATAATTTTACCTTTACTGGCATCTTTCTTACTGTAAATATCTCGATAAGTTTCTTCATTATCATCACCGAGATCAACTTCTTCCGTATCCTCCGTGACTTTACGACGTCTTTTCAATCCGTTACCACCGTCTTCCTTCTCCTCAATGAGCTCGGAATGATCAATTTCCACAATATCGGACTCATTTATATCTTCACCGGCTAATTCTGGCTCATGTTCTTTCTCGGTTTCTTCGAAACTCAATTTCATCAATGTGCTAAAGTCACTATTACGTTTCTTCAACTCATCTATGTTTCCCACATCAATGGTTCCATCACCATTCATAAAAATAATTTTATCAGCACTACTAACAAGCGAAAGTTGATGAGTAGCTAAGATTCTTGTCTTATTTTCAAGTATTCCTGACAAAGCATGACTCACTATATGTTTGCCAACACGAGAATCAACCGCACTCAAAACATCATCTAATAAGATGATATCACTATTGGCATAAATGGCTCTAGCCAAACATATACGAGCTCTTTGACCACCAGACAATGTAATACCTTTTTCACCAACTTCGGTGAAATCACCACCATCTAAAGCTTCTAAGTCAGATTGTAAAGAACAGGCATAAATCACCGCATCATAAAATTCTTGATTAAACTCAGACCCGAATAAGATATTGTCTCGAATCGTTGCATTTTGCACCCAAGGCTCACCATAAGATAACAACGACCCATTTATGGTGGTATGACCACCAGTGGATTTCATGGTACCAGCCATGGCATTTAATAAGGAGGATTTACCCGATCCGATAGAGCCAGTGATTACAACAAATTCATTTTTAGCAACGGTTAAGTTGATATCAATCAATTTAGTCAATTTGGTGCCACGATTGGGTTCATCGGTCTCTGATTCGCCTTCCTGGAATGGGTCATTTTCCTGTTGGATATTATCATCGGACTTCTCATTAGAATTGTCATCATCCTTGGAGAATATCTCCCACACAAATTGAGCATTTTCCATTTTGACGGCCGTCTTATTACTTTCATCCTTGATTCTTTTATAGTGAATAGATTCTTTGATTTCGTCAGCGGTCAAGAAGTCACCAACTCTTCTGGAACCCACTAAAAGGTCAGCACCTGTCGACAAACCATCTGGAATAAAGAAAAGAAAGAGTCCTAAGACCTGAAAAGACATAACCGAAGAAAAGATGGCAGCAGGGTCTTTAGTTTCGCCTTCGAATACATATAACAATAAGAACCCAACCATAGAAATAATCCCCACGAGACTCAAGGAAAGAGCGTTTACCAAATTTCTTAAAGTTTGAATTTTATTAATCAATTTGATTTCATCTGATCTAACTTTCGTAATACTGGACAAATAAGGGATTTCCCAGGAATAGAATTTGATCATTTTCACACTGTTTAGAACTTCTCTCACCAACCGGAGTCTCTCATCAGTGATTCCGGAAACCAAATCACGATAAGCCACCAATTTTTTCGTCGAGACGGTGATGGCTGTGAAAAATATTGCAAGAATTACAACGCTGATAACCACCGATAATCCAATATTAATCGCCAAGATCGTGATGGAAATAATAATGGGGATGGGAGTAACGAGAAAAATACCTTGATATAAAAAGGCCAAGTTGATTCTTGCTAAGTCAGTAGTTAGTAAAGAAGTAGTAGAACCAGCATTATATTTTTGACGAGATTTAGCATTCAAACTATTTGATTTGATCAATATTGCTTGCGACAAGGTTGATTGAATCTTGGTGCCGGTATATACAGCATGATAAATGAAATGTTGGGCAGATAAACCAGATGCGATGGTCATTAGACAAAGTCCAATGGCAAGCCCAATCCCTTCACCTAACACAGTACCACCAAGAGAGCTTCTCTGGATGTGACTGATAAGACTCTTGGTGACGAGTGGTGTTAATGAAGACAGACAAGCAAGTAAGCAAGCAAAAGACATATAAAGGAGAGTAGATTTCCAAAAAGTCTTGATGATAACTTTAAGTAAGAAATATTTTGGCAATTTAAAATCTTTCAAAAGCTCATCTTCATCGTATAATTCAATTTCGTTAGAAGTACCAACATCCGGTTTAGTGGCTTTCTGTTTCAAGTATTTGGCCTTCTCACCATCTAAGTAGTTCTGGAGATTTTTTTGGAAAGCTTCGTAAATGGGCTCAATCTTTAAATCATCGGTTAAAGTAGGAAGATCTTCTGATTGAAGAGTTCGATTATAACCAACATTATAGGTTGGAAATAACCACAAGAAAAATACTTTAGATAGTATATTAGCTTTCCGAAAGCCATGTGGCTTTCTCTCTGATTCTGTTGGAATCGGAATAAGTCTCTTTTTCAACAAGGGAGTAAGAAGTCGTTTTTGGGGACGGGCAGGTGTATTTGCCTCCACATCCGAGCTATTTGACGACACCATTTTTTCTATACGTTGAATGAAGAATATTCTATAGTAGTTACTAAACAACAGACTCCATAATACATTTCCTATGGTGGCAAAAGAAAAACATCTTCATTAAATATACCTGGTAATGAATCTTGATTTAGTATCAGAGCATCTGAGAGTTTTTTAACAGCAATTCGAGCGTGCCGCGCCATTGCATGGATTGTTACTACTATCTTTACGTTATACCCCCGTATGCATCATTCATACAAGCCACCCTCAAATCGGTCGTTGTCGTAAGTCCGTCGGGACTAGCCCCTATCACTGATACAATCGGGGGATATCATTCAGCCTTTCGGTGAGTCATCGATATCACAATATCCTGTTCTGTGGCCCTCATGTCAGGCCCCACTAAATGCTTGATTTCTGAATTATGCGAGGAACGGCAAAATTGGCCGTTACGATTATACACGTTTATAACTCTATTAACGTATATACTTATGTATATGTATGGACAGGGCTTAAATTTCATTGGTTAGTAGGGTCCCTGGACCTGATTTGAACTTGCCCCTGCTTTGGAAGAATAATTACTGGCTTAATGACTGTGGCCAAAGGTCATGAATCGAGCCTCGCTACAGTTAACGTACGTCAGCTTAAAACAAGGAAAAAATCGGCTGGTGTTAAAATTACAATAAGTGAAATTGCCGTCATCTCAGACATTATTTTTCTTTTTACTTTTTTTCCAAATTAGAATTCATATACGATTCTATTTTTGAAGTTTACGGCTGATAACGACTAATACAGGAAGTTGTGGAATTAAATTAGAAATATCCCTTACGTTTATCATTGGTATATACATGTCTAAAATGCCTTGTTGTTATTCTTTTTGTACAGTTAATTGCTGGAAGATGGCTATATTTGGAGTTGGGCAGAATGTATTACATAATTAAGATAAGCGTAGGGAGTTTGTGATAAGAATAAGAAGTCAGAGCCGAAGCTTAGAAGAGCCACAGTGCAGAGGTCAGAGGTCAGCCAAAAGAAAGAAAGGGTGAATTTACAAAAGATTTATAAACATTGCTTAGATAGATACTCGAGTAGAGATATTATGTTGGATCACTTTTCTGTTTCATCATTATAAGTCAGGAAGGTATCCGTATTTTAAGTTTAGTAAGAAGAGGTGCTTGCGTATAAGTTTTTACAGCTGAACAGTTATTGCGAATTTAATCTACTTCATTCAACTTATGTACTTTATCTAAGTTATATAATTGGAAACGTATTTTTTGTCAACGAACCATTGTCTTTAGACAATAAAGTTCTAGAGAAATTAATTCTACCGACATGTACGTAATTCCAAAGCATTAATGATCCAGTCGTACTGTGGGTTACTATATTCATTGGTTCTTGAAACATGAGTGACACCTTCAATAGAATCAACCACTGGAACACAGAAATCATAGACAGGTACATTTCCACTGAGAACCATGTCTGTGATGAGTACCAAGTTGATTCTGTATATAATAGGACCTCTAAAGCCTTGTTTAAAGCTTTGTCAACAATCCTGTCTCTTAAACAGTTCTTCAAACCTTCTTCTGTACTATTCTTCATATCTTCGGTTTTCAAGTTTTCTTCAACGCTTTCTCTTCTAGCTGAAGTATCACCAACCATTCTCTGTCATCTTTCTCAATGGAGTGTCATCACAATAGCCTACGCCACGCTTGCTCATTTTGACAACAACATACCTTTGGTCAAACTAATTTGAAGAATGAGTGAGCTTATCAACTTTTATACCAAGTAATACCAAATCTTCAATAATTGAATCTTAGAATTTAACTTTCTCATTAGTATGATAATTAACTTTCCTTTGTAAGCATGAGCAAAATATTCATTGAGAATAGCAGCTTTCGCACGTCCGATATGAAAGTGCCCAGATGGTTCAGGTGGGAAACGAGTAACGACTTCACCATTTTTAGCCCCTGGTAAGTCAATTTCAAAATTGGCCTATCCTGAGAATAGAAAAAAAGGAAATTTTTGATGAAAGATCAGTTTGAATGGTTTACTTTCAAGATCTGGTCGGCTGAATCTAAGATTGACTTCTTTAAATCAATAAAACGAAACCCCAATAATTTTCTAGTTTTTGAGTTATCAACATTTGCACGCTGTTGCATGAGATACTCACCCTCGCCTGGATTTCCAACAGGAATCTTGCCCCTTAATTGAGGTACATTATCATTCAAAATGTCTAGGATTACTTGATGATTAACTTTTGCTTCCCATAACAATAATCTTTGATTGATTATATTGTCATCTTCAAAGGCTAAAATGTGAGCCCTGGCAACATCCCTTACATCAATAAAAGCGCCTTCAAATACAGGTACTTCACTATCTTTACTCAATTTAATATACTTGTTCAAGATTTCGGCCGAAAAATTCAAGCTCTCCGTTACCTCCGAATCGAAGGCTTGAGGACCAAAAACATAACTAGGATTAATGACATTGAGGTTAAAGTTGACCTTATTCTCCTTGGCAAATTGCCAGGCCAGCAATTCGGCAAACTTTTTTGATCCTCTATAACCAGATTGGCCATCCAATAAAGATTCTTCCCAAGTGGTCTCATTCCAAGAGTCTTCTGTATAAGTCGTTGTGGCAATATTCTTAGTTTTAGTCAAGACAGCGGCGAAAGAAGACGTGACAACTACTTCTTTGATCTGGCTACCGTATTTGTGAACTGCCTTCAAAGCATTCACAGTACCATTTATAGCCGGATTCAAAAGATCCTCTTCAATATTGCTAACATTCATTACCACAGGTGAAGCAGTGTGTAGGAAAACATTAGTATCTGGATGATTTTGCAATGGTTTATCAAAACCACCAACAGCTTGAAGATCGGGGACTATTTCATAGGAAAATTTGGGACTATTGAAAAGTTTTACGAGATTGTCACCTTTTCCGGTGGTTCTTACCGATCCAACCACCGTGTAATCCTTTTCAAGTAGTTGTTTGATGATGTGTTGAGCAATATAGCCGGTTGCACCTGAAACAAATACCTTAGTCATTTTTTGCTGATCCTGATTTAATTCAATTTGAGGCGAATCAAAAAAGTGCTTATTGGAAGATATTGTCCTCTATTTATAGAAGAGCTCAATTGATGCTTACTAATGATTGTACTGCCCCTCGTGGGATCAAGTTTTTGAACAAGGGGTCTTCACTTTATTTTTTTTTTTGCCAGTATCAGTATGTTTTTTTTTTTTTTTTTCTTTTATCTTTTGGTTATGAATTTTTCCGCAACAAGTTGCAAACCTCATAATTTGTGTATTTTGCACAACTTAGCAAAGGGTCTCTAATACCCAATAGCCCAGGAAGCTATCCCTCTTTTGATGAACAATACGAGGGCTAATCTATTACTTATTTTAGGGCACAACAACAAGATCGTCTTGGATGCCCACGAAGTTTGTAATAATATAAAGGTTAATTCCATCTATTCTTTTAGGATATATACTGTAAAAGTATTGTGTTAACTTTTGTATCAATCGATCGCTCGTGTGAAAAAGTCCGACATCTACTCGTTCCTGTGTAAAATGTTTGTAAAATTTGCTATAATATTCACAAAGATTATATAAAAAGGCAAGAGATTGCAAAAAAAATATATATTATGAACTCTATAGCTTACATAGTATATGTTCGTGTTCCTTGGTCACTTAATGTGAGCATGATTAGAATACACCTGTTTACTTTCCAGTGTTTTCAGTATCGGTTGCACTGGTGCCGACGGTCATGGGTCTTTCAGACCCGTAGTCTGATTCTGATTCTGATAGTCCCATGAACTCACATTCAATCTCTTCGAGTGCTTCGACATCTTCGCTACTAGAATAGGCATCCTCATCAAAGGTTGCGTGTGAAAAATCGATTAAGATAAACTCGCCATTGACTACCCTGAAGTTTTCGACCTTAATGTCACCGTGAGTGATACCAAGGTCTCCCAACGTACCAAGCTGTCGAATCCCACTCTCAAAGGTGAATGGTGTGGCGGTGTCAGGCTCGTTCTCCACATATTCCATCAACAAGAAGAATCCCCCAAACAAATACTCGTGCTCGTCGCATAGCGTGAAGCACCCGTAGTCATAAAGCTCTGGAACATTCACGACTTGATTTGGGTCACACCTGTAATTATGGTTTTTGATTCGTTCGTTACATTCAACTTCTCCAAAGTAGCGCTGTGTGACATATTCTAGGTATTCCTCTTTCGTACAGAATTCTTCTCGTGGATCAAACCTATCCTCGAGATAATCAAAGTCATACACTTTCATCACAAGCTTATCTAGAGGCTTCATAGTCGGTACCCGCATTTGAAAACTTGGAAAGAACAGGCAAAGTTTTTCAAAAGTGAACAAGTACACCTGTGTCTGGTATGGTTGATCTTGTAGAGTATCAACTCCAATCCACTCCTTGCAGTTTCCGTGGACAACGTCGTTGAAATTGGCTTGGTTGATGGCTCCATGGGAAGCATCTATTTTCGTGCTTGTGGCTTTCATCATTATGGTCTTTTCATCCACGACCTCTTCTTTTGGTCTTTCAAGACGAGCTTTCATTTGCTCACAAGCCTCCTGTTGTGCTCTGAGTTGGGCTCTATTCAGATCATTTTTATTTTCGTGGAGACTATATTGATGATAGACCAACGAGGTGAATACTGCTTGGAGTGTCAACCCAGCATCAGTCGTTCTCATTATGCGGTACCTAAACGGGACTTGCTTTGCCTTGTTAGGACGCCCAGGACGTGTTGGTTTGGGCACTTCGCTGTCAAAGTCTAGCTGTATAAGTATGGTAGTTTGGAAATCTGAGATCAAGCAAAAGTCCAAGTTCGTCTTGATGAGATACATCGATACTTGAGTAAGGATTGAATTCAAGTTTCTATTATCTTCTGGTAAACGATCACCATCTTCGATGAAGTTGCTTAAGCCTAAGCACTTAACTTCACAAAATGCCAACATATTGTTATGCCCGTCAACAATCAACAAATCAGGATGAAGCCCTTTTACTTTTCTTGCACGCTGAATACTAATACCAGCTGATTCTAGGAGTTCCAAGCATTTACTCAGGACATGTTGTTGAAAACAATATGCACGATTGCTTTCATCTTGCTGATTATCACGATCCTTCGGTAATGTTGAGATAAACTTCAAAGCCTCATATCGTGCACTGAAAGACTCAAAGCTGTCCCCAATGCTATTGAAGTGTGAATTGAGTTTGTCATCTAATTTTTGTAATATTTCTGCAAGCCAAGTATCGGAAATTTCCCCGGTCCAGGCAGGCCTAACAGGAGAATAGTTATCTTGCATCTTATTCTTTGACCCTTTCGGCTGCACATTCAGCTCACCAGTGGTAAAACCAAGGGGAATAGAGAAGAAAATAACATGGGCTCGTTTGACCATTTCCATATCGTATCCATCAAACGATTCCTCAGAATGCTCATAGCGTCTAACACATTCGACCAACTTCAGAATGATTTTCTCACGCTGACTTAGTGACATCTTTTGCAACCATGATGGAGGAATAATTTCACTGGAAAAAGTGAGACCGGTTGAACATTTTGCTTCTTCGAGGTAAAGCTGAATAATTTGCCTCGATAATACCCTTTCGTTACTCATTTTTGTTATAGAGAAAGCAGAATAGTGGCGGTTACTTCAGAAGCATCAAAGTCATTATATACAAATTAAAAAGTAGCTCCTGCAAACAGAAT
>JAJMSM010000144.1:0-12196 GCA_030578475.1 Hyphopichia wangnamkhiaoensis
TGATGGAATAAATACAAATGTTGGCATGATTATTTATTCGCAAAGCGAACCCTGAATCGGAAGGAAAACAAGGCTTCATAGCAAAGGGATACAAGCTCACTTCCTAGCTGCGCTTGAACCGTGGTTTTCCCAAGAAGGCCGAAATACACTATATTTAGCTATTGAGAGCTAGCACTCAAGCACATTCGGTTACATACAGATTACCCTTTCAAATGTTCTTTATCTATATCAATACACTACCTCTATCGACTTTTGAATTTTATTATGAATGGGCTTGTCCTTTTTTAGCATATGGTTATAGGCATTTCGAATTTTCTGTCTATTCAGTTATAATTATCTTCCTCGGCTGTTCTTTCTGATCGCGGAATCTCTTAAGAGGAGCTTATCTTAATAAGCTTGAAAGCTTTAAATTTATTATTGGTTTGTCAATAAATAAAGAAGCAATTAATTGTGAACCGTAGCTAGATTGACAAAAACTAGTGATTCGCTTGGTTAACGGAAAGTAAAGTTGTGGGAATTTTAAAAAACCATAGCTTGAAGAAACAAAGGTGGGTTAATAATAAGCAGTTGTAAAACCATTTCCCAAAAACTACTCATATTAAAGCTACTGTGTTCCTTAATAAGGTAAGAACTTAAAATGATAAAAATTGGTTCTTTTTTCTATATGTTAAATACTTATAACTAAATTTCTTTAGACGATTCATTCAACTTACCCTTAATTAGGTTCACTAATTTAAAATGTTTGAATAAGCATTATAAGTTTTACATATCTGATTTATGCGAGATTACTATATTTTAGTTATTAATTTAATTCAGAAGCTACCTAGCTTATTTAGTTCGTGCTAAAATCTTTTTTTTTTTTTTTCATCAAGTTAAATATACGTTAATACAAAGACTTGATGTATGGAAAGTACTACAAACGTTTCAGTTTTTTATTTTATATCAGTAAGTAATGGTAACGGCTGATTTTTTCAATGAAAAAAGCTTTCCCAAAAGTTCTGTAATACATCAAATAATAGCTTCACTTCAAAAGAAAACTTGTGAACAATGAAGTAAAAGTTTGATAAGGGTACATATTGATCTTCAACTTTCAATGTTTATACACTTTTATACACTCAAGCCCTGTATGGTATTTTTTCTTATTCTTGAAATATGTACTGATTAACATTATGCAAGATCAATTCAGTACCTCTTAACCTAGTTAGAGGTACAAATGTAGGACTTATTGGTAAACTTTCTATTTGGTCTTTGATATTTTACTTCCATAAGTATAATTGACTGACTGACAAATGTTACACCCTAAGGAAATTTTGTTTCCTGTATACAAGCCTCAGTTTTTACATATATACAGAACAATTTTTTGCAGCTGACTTGACCCTCTTTTGGTTTCTTCTTTTCACCGTGATGTGAATCTAATATCGACAGATGACATTCATTCCTGACTTCGTGACTACAAGGAATAATTGAATAGGTCATATATGCAGTTCTTCGTTTAGAGTGGCACGTTTATTCCTACTGTGCCTGTAGTCAGTCTCTCATGCTTCAATAGTATTATTTCAATAAATCTAGTCATATTCTTATCATCTCCTTGTTATAAAAAGCATCTATAAGAAAAATTCAATTTTTTTTAAAAAAGTATGAAAATTACACTTTTAGCGAATAATCATAAAATATTTGTTATTTCTGTAAGTATTTCTCTAGATTTTGCCAAAAAGTCAGAAAAATTGACAAAACTTGAAAAAATTCAAAGACAAATATATTTTTGTTATACCATAGTTTAAAGCTCCCTTAAAAGCAGATTTAGATTAAGGCTCCTATTAGATTATATAATCGAATATAATTACTCCTTTTTCTTTGTTTGCGTCTTCCTATCCCTAGCCTTAGTCACCAAATTGTCTGAAAAATTAACATCCACTTCATAATTCATCTCTTAATCAATTTAAACTGGGAACAGATAATCTTACGAGATGTTAATAATTTGTAATAGACTTACTTTCAAACCATATGAAGTCGTCACCTTTATTATGGTAAGTTATTAAGGACTACAAATATACCCTAACAAAATGGTAAGTTTATATTCCAGTACATTTAAATATTGTATTATTACTTAAGAATTGTTTCTATGAAACTTACATGCTTGGAGATAACAAAAAGGCTTTTATTAAGCTATAGAATTATTTTCGAATAAGTCTGACTATGTTTCATGTCAATATAGTCTGCAACGTTAAAAAAAAAAAATAAGATTTAAACTAGTAACCTAAGCAATAACGCAATTGTTGAAGACAGCACCATTACGGTTGGTTCTATAAACCTTGTTGTCCTTGGTTTCGTTGGATTGTTGTCTGGAGTTACAGTTATTAGATTGAGCAGCCATTTTTAAGTTTTTGAGTTTGTAGTTTGTTTTTGATAGTTAAATCGGAGTTGAAGTGACAAAAAACAAAGTCAAATCAAGCCCTTTTATAGATTTGGAGAGTTACCGGTTATTGTTGTGGTTGTACTACCATTCATAAAGCTTTTTTTATTCGTAAAGTTCTTTAATCCTCTTTTTTTTTTTTGTTTGTTGCAAATTTGGCCGATTTCCAATTTGGGACAACGCAATAGACACTCAAATACCACACCAAAAAACACTGTTTCAAATTTACTGCAAACAATTACGATAAAAGCTTCCATAATATTGTGTTATGAGTTATCTTAAAGATCGTCAGTCTTTTGTCATTTGTAGATCATTTGCTCGTGAAAACAAAGCATTGATATTTCAAATCTGATTTGGAGATATAGCTCTTCCAAAATGGGATTAATACAACCGCATGTAAAATTGAACATGAAACATGTTCACTCTCTACTTATTTCTGTTTTTAATTGTTTAGTTTCTTTTCTTTTAATTTACTAGCGTAGTTTCTCCGTAAACATTCAAAGACTTAACCAGATATTTTTTTTTTCTTCGTTTTTGCCCTTTCTACTGCTTACATAAACATCTCACGCAACATAAAAAGACCATCCAAATAATTCGACAGTTAAGAAATAAGTAGATTAGATTTATATAAAACATAATTAATTAAACAACACTAATACTGATAAACAGATCTCGCTAAATGATATAATTCAGGAGATATTGTGCAATTGATAAACTTGCGAAATTTACATTGAAAAAAGCGAGTAGAGAAGAAGGGTCAATGTGCTCTAAAGCCGAAAGTTTCGACTAACTTCCAATAACTTGCAGCAGATGCCTTTCTGAATTTCTTACCAAAGCCAATCATGACGAAGGACAATGCCCAGAAGAACATACCAATACAACCAATGGCAATATAAAGATTTTGCGTGCCTACAGCTACCAACCAAGGGGTCACCGCATAGCTGAAACCGAATCCCATTGAATTTCTAATCAAAATCATGGTAACAAGCCCGTCCCCAGATACTTCTTTATAACAGTCAATGATATAATTAATAGCGATAGCACTTCCAATAGGAAATGTTGAACAAATCATTCCCAATCCAAAGGCTAGACCAACCCAATGAATACCTTTTGAAGCTCCGATACCATACAAAAAACATCCAAAAGGATGAATTACCATGGGGATTAGGGAAAGGTATAATCTTGTTTCTGGTTCTCTAATACCTTTACCTTTACGAGCCTGGACAATAGTGAATTTGTCAACAACATTACCTGCAAACCAACTACCAATACTAATACCAATAAAGGGACAAACAAAGAATACACCAACCATGTTAGCTGAAAATTCATATGGGGGATTAGAAAGCACCGATGCAATAGTAGCATTGACAACATTGAACCATGAAAGAACAGCTCCAACTGTAAACCCTCCAAACAAAATGCTGGGGTATCTGATGAGGTAAAATGGCATCCACATAGATTGTAAGAACACATTCTTTTGTCTTTCATCTCTAGCACCCCAAAATTTAAGTTGTTGAGCGAATGTTTTTCGTTTAAGTTGATTTTCAGTTGGAGTTTCAGAACTGTCGATTTTTTCAATGTTAACTTGCATCTTGTTTTTCTTCAATTCGTCATCATTGGATTTGATAGATTTGACTTCATCCACATGATCTAATTCTAATTCGGGATCACGATAATACATCGTTTCTTCTAGGAAAAAGAATAAGATGATGAGGCAACCGCCAGTGATAATAGCAGCAATAAATTGAATCCATTCCCATCCGTAACGATCAGCAATGAAACCGGCAGCAATACCAGATAAAAACGGAATATTAAAAAGGGTCCAACAGTACCATGCAATCCATCCACCTCTTTCATGAGCGAAGAAGATATCAGAAATACATACTTCTATCAATGTCTCAATTGGTCCGTAAAAAAACCCACATAATAATCTATTAACATACCATTCACCAGCGCTTTTAACATAAGCTGTCCACACTGAACATAACATACATGCCAACAAACTGAACAAAATAACAGGTCTACGTCCATAAGTGAGCCCTAATGGCTGCCATAATAAATTCGACCAACCAAAGAAAAGATATTGAATCCCCACACCGGTATTTAAATCAGCAAGTGAAATTCCTGTATCTTCCTCAATAACAAGCAAAACAGCAGAAAGAGCGGTTGTTAAGATATCAGCGGCAAAAACAGCTAGCATTAAACATAAGGCAGTGTATTTCTTTTTCCATTTACCCCAGTTTAATGGATCGTTGGGATCATCAGTAGGCTGGGGAATGAGGACAATGTCATCACCTTCTTCATGTCTGACGTTCAACTCACCTTCAATGTCTACCAAGTGAATTGTTCCGGGAATTTTTATTTCATGATCCGATTGTAAAGTCATTTTTGAGGAATTTGTAACTTTGTTACTTTAAATTTTTGGTTCTACTTGAAAGTAAAGAATAGCACATAAATAACTTGTGAATTGGATGAAGAAATTTTCACTTATTTAAAAGATTTGCATCCTTTTTTCGTCAGTCTTCGTTCTTAGGGACTACTTTTAATCATGTACCACCTGTTTTACTGTTCCAAAGGGATATTTCTTCCTAAAAGGGTTCACAAGTAGCTCTGATAAAAACCACACTTTGTCTCTAAACTTTCAGAAAAGTTGATAAGACTTTTTCACCATTATTGGACTATCGTGCTGCCTTTGCGGTTTAAATTTACCCTTTATCGACTTCATGTGATCCTTTCAGCCCAAATTCGTGTTTTAATTACCTTTTTTAATCTATAATTGTTTAGATAACGCTATTCACGAGCTCTTGGTTTCTTTTGGTTGTTTTTTTGTTTGTTTGTTTCCTTGATGTAACAGTTGCTTATCTCTTGATCGACTATGTCTGCAAATGATCCATATTGTCTTAGTATAATTCTACACTTACCGCATTTAAGCTTGCTTTCATTTCTTCCCTTTTCTTTCCCTTATCTGATTGATGTGAAGATTTGCCCCATAGTTTTGTAATTTCACTACGCTATCTCTGTTATAACTGACCGAAGCCCTAAATTTGAGATTACGTAAATGAATGGATATCGCTGGGTATCAAGCAATTCGCCTACATGCATTGTCGTCTTAATTAAGCGCCAATGCATAGTCGCACTTTTTTTTTTTTTAACTCTTTATTGTTTGGTTCGTTGTATTGCAAGGAATTCTTACAGAAGTAACATGAGTAAGGGAGCTATTCATTAAGGGTTATTGTCAAACCCGAGCCAATTAACCCACTTTGAATCTTTGAGCAAGGAAATATCAGTTCCACTTACATTTGGGGTGCATAAATACCCGAATAAAGGTACTCTCCATTTGTGAGTTTCAATCTGCATTGTTTTCTTAATCATTGCAGCATTTAGGATGCTGCTAAATAATCTTATCTCGGGTGGGTAAGGTTTTTTTAAAGTTCAATCAGGCAGCTTCAGAAACTGTCATTCAGTTTTAAGTCTCATTGGCTGTAAATCAGGACGGGTAATCTTTTCATTATCGATCCTTGAAAACGATACTCGATTAGGGAACGAAATGATCTTTTATATGATTTAGGAATTATGATCATGTTTCTTATCTTTCTACTTGGATTGGTTTGCCTGATTAGATTGACTATCGTCTACAGCAGGGCGTTCTCCCCACGATATAAACCAGGTTGAAAATCCTGGGATAATGAAGTTGATTTCTTCTGTTTATTTATCTTTAATTAAACTCAACAGTTTGAATAATCACATACAAAAAATGTCCGTTGCTTATATTAATGCAAATATTTACACTTGCGATCAATCTAAATCCTACAAGGAAGCCTTTATTGTTGGCGAAGATGGTAATTTTGGTGAGATTGGTACCACTGCAGACATCTTGAAAGCAGCTGATGGTAAAGCTGAAAAAGTTGTTGATCTCAAAGGCCAGTTCGTGCTTCCAGGGTTACACGATGCTCATAGTCACTTATTGATGGCATCCAAGGAACAACTATACGAGGCCAAGTTGGGTTGTGAAAAAGGACCTGAAGAAATTGTGAAAGAGTTGCAGCACTATAAAGAGTGCAATTGCCATTATTTGGATTCGGTCAGTAATTGGATTATTGGTAACTTTTACCATTATGCCCATTTCAAAGATGGTAAGCCCGATAGAAAGTTTCTTGACGAGGCTTTTGGAGATCAACCCGTTGTTATCAGAGAATATACAACTCATAACATTTTCGCTAATACAGCAGCTTTGAGAGCCGCTGGTTATGAGGACGATCCGAAGGATCCTTGGGATGGTTGGTACATTAGAAGAGACGATGGTACTATTACGGGTGAATTAATCGAGGGAGCAGCCACTAGATTGTTTGCCTCTTTACCTAAAGGTAACATTGAAAACAACATTGCTGCTTTAGAATATGGGGTTAAGATGGCTAATCGTTTTGGTTTCACTGCTGTACAAGAAGCTTCTGCTAATACCATTTATCTTGAAGCAGCTAAAGCTTTAGAAGAACAAGGTAAAATGAGTATTAATTTGGATGCTCATGTTGTTGCTTACGGTGTGGGAGCATTCCCGCAAGAAGCCGTTGGTACACTTCATCATACAATCTACAAGGCCAAATCTTTCAAAACTCAACATATCAATGCTACACACTTGAAATATTGGCTCGATGGTGTACCTTGGAAAGAAAATTACTCACATTGTCCCTTAACTGAGGATAATGAGATTGACTATAAGAAATTATTGATTCCTCAAGAGCTCTTTCGTAAGTCTTTTGAGACGTTCTTTTCTGAGAATAGAATTTGCAAAATTCATGTCTGTGGTCAAGGGCTGGCTAGATTTGCATTAGATGTTATTGAAGACGTTAAGAGTAAATATCCAAAGAATTCTACTAAAGTCGAACTTGCTCATAATATGCATGTTCATCCCGATGATTGCAAACGTTACAAAAAGTTGGGAGTTACTGCTGAAATGAGTCCTGCTGCTTGGAACGATGAATATAATGAACTTGCTCCTTATCCCTTCGATGACTTGAAAGCTGCTGGTGCACTCATGACTATCGGGTCTGATTGGGTTTTCGCTCCACAAACACCAAATATTTTTCCTGGTCTTCAAGCCATTTCTGAAGGTAATCATGGTTGGAATATGACCAGAGAAGATATCATTGAAATGATCACGATTTCTGGAGCCAAAGCGATGAATAGAGATGGCAGAGAAGGGAGTATTGAATCAGGTAAACTTGCCAACTTTATTGTCTTAGATCGTGACTTATTGAAAGCAGACAAGATTGACGATACTGTTGTTAGAAAAACCTTTTTTGAAGGAAAACAAGTTTATGACTTTGAGACTGATGACCTCAAACACCTCCAGGGGAAGTTCATTATCTAGGCTAGCCCTTTACTATGCTTGGTTACCTCTTTTGTTCGATTGTTTTCTATGTATAATTCGTTATAATTTTATTTTGTTTAAATAAAAATGATTAAGTTTGTTTCTCTATTGGATTATAATGTAAGTATACGGAATTATAGTGAAGAGTAAGACCCAATTCCGTTAACTTGTTGATCAAGATGACCAGATTTGGAAAGTTTAAACCCGTGTCAACTAAAAAATAAGGATGTATGTTCTAATTTTTCATTTTACCAACCCGACTTGATGATTTTCCCTGCTTTGTTTCCCACAATGTCCTTCATAAAACTTGGTAAATACAATAAATTAATGTAACAATTATCTCGATTAAGTAGTATAAACTTCCGAGAGACCCTTATGCATACTTACAGCCCTAACTTTAGCTATATGCTTATCGATCAACAGAATAGGCCAATTCGTGGGCCAGGACACAAACGTATACCTTATCTATTTGTTCAGCCCCACTTCAACGCTCATGAAACGGATTACAACCGAAGCGAAAACAATTAGCTATTGCAAACAAAGACTGATACACACAGTTAATAGCCGCAATGCATACCGTATCACTTATCTTTTGGGATACTCATCCAAAAATAGAGAAAACGGAATCTAATCCGACACACAAGTTGAGCAAAGCTACAATCCTCAAAGTAACAAAAAACCTAATGAGCTGTTTGTTCTTTCAGTTATCACTGTGTATATCTTGTTCTTTGAATCATCTAAGTAAAAGGACAGAAAATTTGTTGTTTGCAAAAACAGTACTTAAACGTTGTACGGAAAACTTCTAGCGAGCTACAACACTTGCCATTGTCAAATAGTAGTAGTTGAAGGACGTTATATTGCATAGAGATAACAAAGGCATTTTATCATTACGTGTGGCAAGTGCTTATCAAGACAAAAACAAAGAACACCAGACCAAAAACAGGAACAAACAAAAAAGCAAACAAAAAAGCAAACTTCATAGATAACGGACCACATACAGATAAGGCTCGGATTATACAATGGCCATGTTTCGATGACGCCAGTGTTTGTTCCTCACATCCCATAGGCTGGAGGGATGGAAACAAAGGGCCCATTTGTTTTTCTTTTTGTTTTGTTTTTACAAAAAAGAAAACGGGAGATTAGTAATTAATAATCATTGATCGAAAATGGTGTCCACAAGTAAACACCTTTATTCCAATTTGGGTCATCGTTACCCTCATTATATGGGGTAATCTTTCTTATTGGAGTAAATGAACCAAAATTATAAGACGCTTTGCGGCTACTCATGCGGTATTTTACTTATATATCTCGGATTATTGGATATGGTCTATTTGAAGTTATTCGATTACCTTTTCAAAAAAGAAACGAGGTGAAAAATTAACAGAACAGTACAACACTAGCTCTTCAAGTAGTTTGTCCAGTCAGTTGAGTTAAGCAAAAGAAAAAAAAGTATTACAGTGACCATAAGAATACCGACAATGGCCCAAATACAAAAGTTGCTTAAGGATAAATCTGATTATGCCTGAGACTTCACAGTGTAAATTGGCATCGAACTGGACTCATTGACCCTTAGGAACGAAAAACTAGGTTCCCGCTTTATTATTCTACTTCATACCATTTAATAAATTGAGGAATAGCATAACGAGGTAAAGTACCTTGAACGTGACTATAAATCTTGCTTAAAGCTTCTTCATGTTTAGAATTATCCAAATACTCATCCAAAGGATCAATGACGGCAAAAACAGCACGACCTTCATGATTAGGTATGATCAAGTCCAGACATGTCTATTCTGCTCTTTTATGTTGATTACATGCCTTATTTTATATTAAGTTACTGTTTATGTCTTCTATATCAGAAGTGTTTTTTTTTTTTGCATTTAATTTTTTTTTTTAGTGCGACGCGTCTGATTTACAAAAGGAATAATCTAAAAAATCATTTAAATAATATATAACGGTCTAAGACGATAAACTAAAAATCATAAAAATAAATCCAAAATAACAAAAGAATTATAAGAAAATTAACCGAAAAATAGAACACTGTAACACAGCAATATGGAAAGAATAGAAGAAATTAGGACAAGAATATAATACAAGCACAGTTTGAAAGACAAACAGTTTTTAAAAGGATCAAATTGATCAAAGCAGGCTGCTTCACAAAGCGAGAAGGAAACTTAACAACGCAATAATAGAAATTAACCAGGATACCCGGCTATTAGATGCGCTTCCTTCGTATACTGTAGCAGCAGTGGAACTAGTGCTGTGACTTGTTCCGAAAGATGAAGCTAATGTTGTACCAGTATAGGTATTTGAGCCAACACCTGTGGAAGAGCTAGAAATGGTGGTTTCAGAGCCATCACCATTACCAGAGCCATTGTCAGGGCTGCTGGTAGAAACAGAACCAGTAGAGGCGGAACCAGAAGAACCATCATCCGAACCCGAGCCATTACCAGAAGACTCACTATTCGAACCCGAGCCATTACCAGAAGACTCACTATTCGAACCCGAGCCATTACCAGAAGACTCACTATTCGAACCAGAGCCATTACCAGAAGACTCACTATTCGAACCCGAGCCATTACCAGAAGACTCACTATTCGAACCAGAGCCACTACCGGTACCACTGTTGGAATTACTGTTCGAACTACTGCTCGAACTAGAGCCATTGTCAGAATCAGAGTTAGGGTTGGAGCCAGAGACAGATGAGCCAGATTCATTATTGGAACCAGTGTTAGAACCAGAATCAGTGTTAGAACCGGAACCATTATCAGAAGCAGAACCACTGTTAGAGTTGTTAGAGCCGGAACCACTATTAGAACCAGAACCAGAGCCAGTGTTGTTGGACCCGGAACCACTATTAGAACCAGAACCACTGTTGGAACCAGAACCATTATCAGAACCAGAGCCAGAACCATTATCAGAACCAGAACCAGTGTTAGAACCGGAACCACTATTAGAACCAGAAGCAGAACCAGTGTTGGAACCGGAACCATTATTAGAACCAGAACCACTGTTGGAACCAGAACCACTGTTAGAGTTGTTAGAGCCGGAACCACTATTAGAACCAGAAGCAGAGCCAGTGTTGGAACCAGAACCATTATCAGAACCAGAACCAGTGTTAGAGCCAGAACCATTATCAGAACCAGAGCCAGAACCATTATCAGAACCAGAACCAGAACCACTGTTGGAACCAGAACCAGAACCAGAACCATTATCAGAACCAGAACCACTATTGGATTCAGAACCACTATTAGAACCAGAACCATTGTTGGAACCAGAACCATTATTAGAACCAGAACCACTGTTAGAGTTGTTAGAACCGGAACCACTATTAGAACCAGAACCAGAACCAGAACCAGAACCATTATCAGAACCAGAACCACTATTGGATTCAGAACCACTATTAGAACCAGAACCATTGTTAGAATCGGAACCACTATTAGAACCAGAACCAGAGCCAGTGTTGGAACCAGAACCATTATCAGAACCAGAACCATTGTTAGAACCAGAACCACTATTAGAACCCGAACCACTATTAGAACCGGAACCAGAACCACTATTAGAACCGGAACCAGAACCACTATTAGAACCGGAACCAGAACCAGAACCACTGTTCGCACCAGAACCATTATTGGAACCAGAACCAGAGCCAGTGTTAGAACCAGAACCAGTGTTAGAACCAGAACCATTATCGGAGCCAGAACCAGAACCATTATCGGAGCCAGAACCAGAACCATTACCATTACCATTGCCAGAACCATTACCAGAACCATTACCAGAACCGTTACCAGAACCGTTACCAGAACCAGAGCCATTACCATTACCATTACCATTACCATTACCATTACCATTACCATTACCAGAACCATTACCATTACCAGAACCATTACCATTACCAGAACCATTACCATTACCATTGCCATTGCCATTTCCATTGCCATTTCCATTGCCATTTCCATTGCCATTGCCATTTCCATTACCATTACCAGAAGAACCGGAAGATGATGAAGCAGCTAACGAAGTTGAAGAGCCTGGGGACGATAAAGAGCCCGGAGAGGATGAAGAAGCCAGGGAAGATGAAGGTGCCAGCGACGAAGTAGCGATAAAGGAAGCAGAACCTGAATTGACACTAGAACTAGAACCAGAGATGATGGAGGTGGTAGTGTACAATTGACCAGCAGAATCGGTAGTAACTAAGACATCACCGGTCTTGGTCACCACAGAACCATCAGAGGCGGTGGAAGCAAAAGTAGTGGTGTATTCAGTGAATGGGTAACCAGCAGAGCCAGAAGGAGCACTTGAAGCGGAACCAGAGATGATGGAGGTGGTAGTGTACAATTGACCAGCAGAATCGGTAGTAACTAAGACATCACCGGTCTTGGTCACCACAGAACCATCAGAGGCGGTGGAAGCAAAAG
>JAJMSM010000145.1:0-10814 GCA_030578475.1 Hyphopichia wangnamkhiaoensis
CTTACGCGCCTTGGCTTAAAAAACAAAAAAAAAAAAAGAAAAAAGAGAACGCAGCCTTTATAGGATGTGATGATTTTTTCAAACCCTCAATATGAACCGAAGTATAATAGTATTTTACTGTGCTTGGATAATAAATCATTGATTCTGGTGAAGTATAAACTACAATCTCATACGGGATGGAGCAGGGGTACAAATAAGCAAAAGAAAAATAATATAAACTTTGTAGGAACTGAAAAGAGATGAATTAAAAATGAAATGGATGAAAGTATGAAGAATAATTAAATATGAGCACAAACTGATAATCTAGCTATATGGAGGAAATTAGAAGGATTCAGCATCAATGATATCATCAGCACCTTGATCATCATCAAACCCTTCCTCTGTGGAATATAAGATAGCTTGTATTTGTTTGGTGATATCAGCCACGGTCAAATTGGCAATTTGTTCCAGGATTTCATTAACAAAGCCAGCGCCAGACTCTAATCGTGCTTCTTGTTCTTGAATATTTTGAGTTAGAATTTCGATTTCTCTTAATTTGTTGAAATAGAAATTTCTTTCAGTTTCCAAACTTTCCACAGAAATCTTATATTCTTGTAATTCTTCACTCAATCCTTCCACTTCTTGGTTCGCTTCCTGTAATTCCTTGGTTAATTGTTGAACTTTCCCCTGACTAGCACCGTTACTTGAACCACCATGACCATACAGTTGTTGAGGGGTAATTGGGGGTACTATAGATCCACCCCCGAGAGTATTGGAAGATGCTTGCCTGCTTAAACTATGAGCCGATGAGTTTGAAGATACTCTTCTTGCAGGAGGAACGCCACGACGAGTAGAGCCACCTACTGATGTAGAAGTAGCCGAATTGGTTCCATTATGAATCCCACTACCACTTACATTCCTACTGGGAGGAGCAGTGGAATTTCTTGAAGGAATATGACGATTTATATTAGAAGTAGGAGTTGCACTCGCGCTATTACCAGCGCTAGTATTCCCATTACCACCTTTTCTCATGGCTCGAGCATCATACTGATCATTGACATCCTTGTTTTCGGTCCATTTTCTTTTAAACCATTGTAATAATTCCAAATTATCTTGTAACCGACATTTAACCAATCTTTCCACGTCTATGGTCTTGGTAATATTATGCTTATTGAAAGCAGCTTGTAAAATCTTCATATTATTACGATAATCATACTCACTGGTGGCATTATCAAACTTCACTTTATGCATGGGCACATTACCATATATACAATCCATTAATTGACAATAAGCGGCCCCGGTACCACATTTCTCAACTTTAGTATAATTGAGATCGAGGGTGCTATTCAACCATTGAAGAAGCTCTGTTCTTGATTCACCAACAACCATGATGCTGCAACTATTAATATTCGAGGTTTCTTCACTTCTTTTCTTTCTTTTCCCTTATAGGAGCGAAAGACGTCTAATTGAAGGAGATTAAGTAATGCTTTCTTGCTTCTGATTGATCAGAGTTGTTGTTTTTCTTTTCTTTTTTCGTTTTCTTTTCTATAATTTTTTTTTTCTTTCTTTGATTCGTATTGTTTTGATTACGACACGGTAGATCAAAATAAAAAAAAAAAAATAATAACACCAAAAAAAGCAAGAATGAAACTAAAAAAAAGCAAAACTTAATTAGACAGTAAACGGCGAGAGATGAGGTGGAATCAAAATAGGGCCGTCAATATGTCTATGTTGGTTGGAACCACGGGTAGCTGATGATGAACTTTGTCTTTGGCAGTGTAAGTTTGGGTGTTTTGTGTTTGTTTTGTTTATGAATTTTGAGCTGTGATTTTTTTTTACTGTGTCGCTAATAAAAACGAAAGCGGTAAAAAAGATGGAAAACCGACTTAAAGTGAAAATGGAAAGGAAGGGAGATACGAACAGAATAATTACATACATATTTGAAGACTGATCGCCAAAGTGAATCGAATCTTTACTACAGGATTTATAGAGCTTTTTGTAGAACGTACATTAATTTTAGACACTGTTAATGAAACAGATATATGAGAAAGTTTATAAACAAAGGAGAGAATGAATATAAAAAACAAAGCAAAAGAATGGAATGAAATAAAGGAATGACTGGACATGACATAATGGAATAGATACAAGAAACCATGAAACGTGAGATAACATTAAAAGATGGAGAACATTAATTGACAGAACTACCAAGAGACATTTTTTTTTGGTATTCTTCTTGTCTTTTTCTAACTTCGTTGACTTTATCATCAACTTGTTTTAAAAATTGTTGCTTAATTTTTTCGACTGCTTCATCGTTATCATCACTTTTACACTCATTGACCGGCTGATGAATGACACTTTCATCATCTTCGATGATTTCAGGACTGGTCGATTTCAGACATAATTTTTCCACCTGTTTGGTGACATTTTGAGTGACTTGTTGTCTAACACTATCTAAATCATCATCATTGGAAGAAGATGAATAATCAATCGATGAATGGGTGGATTTATATCCTTGAGGATAGGTTTCATTAGAATGGTCATTAGTGACATGGTCGTTAAGACATAATAAATTATTGGGGTCGTTATTAGAATTATTATTAGGAGTAGGGTTATAATGCAGATTATTATTATTAGGATTGTTGTGATGATGATGATGCAAATGGCCAATTTCATTAACTTTGGCGATGAATTGTTTGGTGACTTCTTCACCCACGTCATGAATCACCTTGAAGTTGGGAGATACGTTGGAACGTAACAGTTTCTTTTTGGCTCGTTCCTGATCACCATCGTCGCTGGTGGTCGTATTATTAACAAGGGAAGGATCATTATAAAAAGGGTCTTTAAAAGTGGCCTGAAGTTTACGTTGAGTCTTGGTGGTATTTTGAGTGTAAGCATCTTGATAACCTCCTGTTATGATGGTATTATTCAAATTATCCTTAATGAGAGTAATATCATCATTTATGGCATTTGATTTATCGTTAGTTTGTTCTGAAGTGACTTCAGCAGAACATTTAACCCCTGAAGTATTTTTGGACAAACTCTCCGATGAATGGAAAGTGTTATGTTGCCAAATATTGTACTGGACCATACTTTCAAATGCCAATTTATCATAACGCCATAAATTGGCCAGATCAATATTTAAAGGAGAATCGGGTTCTGGATCATCAATTAACATGAGAATGGCCAATACCAAATATTGTAAGTTCCACGCTGGGGACCATTGATCAGGTTTCAAGATATCCAAGCATATTTCCCCGGTTTCAAAGTTGATATTGGGATGATTAATAGGGGTTTTCGGGTCAAATTTGATGACGGGGGGTTTTATTGGATAGTCGGCGGGCACCGTGATTACGAGTCGCCATTGTCCATTGTAATAGTAGGGAGAGTCATTTTTGGTTGGTTTGGCAATGATGGCTTCCCAATTTAAAATGTCGTAGTCGTCGTTTTCATGACCAACTGGATTAAGCGATATTATTTGATGATTGATTTGATGGGCCGGAGTTTTATTTAGCTGGTTGAATTCTTTGAATAATCGTTTTTCTGCCATTTTGTCGGTGAATTAGCTTGAACTGACAAATGATAAAAGAGAAAGGAGGGCTAATTAATTTTTATAAATAGTGGGAGCAGAAAAAAACCAGAAATTTGAGTATTTGCAATCCAAGCGAGGAAGAACGAGAGAGAGAAAAAAAAAAAGAGAACTAAACGAGATGACAAATAACAGACAAGTAAATAAGTGAAGGCAAAACCAGATGATTATATATATATATGTATATATTATGTGTAGAATGGTATATGTATGTATAACTAGTGAAACAACAGATGTGATCTTTTTATAACCAAGAAGAAAAAGAAACTAATTTTGAAAGCGGAACCAGGAAAAGAAAGGTTAAAAAAAATAAGAAGGGAAACCGTCAGTCAGTCACTAAGCTTAAAAAAAAAAATTTTTTTAAGTCATTTTTTCTTTTTTTTTCTTTTTTCTACTTTCTTTTTTTTTTTTTTTTGTTTCTATTGAAGTATGCTAAGACAACAGGTGGTGAGCCCTATGTATGGGATCTTTGAATACTAGATCATTACGTATTGGTTTGACCCTAGCGCCAATTGGGATGAGTTTATTGGCGTGTTCTATTCAAGACAATAGGGCATCACTGCTGGCACTCCTAGCACTGGTAGTAGTATTAGTATTAGTAGTGGTATTGTATTAGTAGTAGTATTGGTATTAGTAGTGGTATTGTATTAGTAGTAGTATTAGTATTAGTAGTACTGGTGTAGTCACAATAAGCCCTAATTCATCTACAATAGGCTTCCTGCTTTTTTCAGTTTATTTTTATCTGATGATTAATATGGCTTTATTGTTTTTAAGAGCAGCGTACCATCCATCCGAACCATTGGACCTCTTAGTGATAAAGCAGGCTTAAATCCCGGCCGGTTACCAACCATTGCTGGTAGTATTCGGAGGCTTCGAAAATGTAACATCTAGTTAGCCTCCCATACCATTATATAAGTCAACTATCAATTCCTCGGATTATTTTGGTATAAGTGCTCATGTACCCCTCCACTACTGAGCTCGTGCTTACTAAGGGTGAAGCTCAGTGATTGCAACATCATATGTTAACGAAAAACTCTACACCTAATAATAAATAATAATATTATTATTATTAAAATTATAGCGGTAAATCTGGGGTCCCCCACAGTCATCCGTTGTAGTTCTGCCGTCTTTCCTAACATTTACCGTTTTACTTTATTTTTCCATACTTTTTTCAAGATGTTAGCTTCACTAGAAGCTGCCATCCAAGGAAAAAAAGAAATGAAAATGTCAGCCGTCACTTGTATTTGGTGCAGGACTGCTTCGTCATTATGACGTCGGTTGCAGAAAAACTAGTCTATTTTCATTTTGTCCTCTTTGGGACACAGAGGTCCCGGTATCCTCCCCTCGGCACTTAATCTCCACCAACGCACGCAAGAAACCGAAACACCTCGGGCGTGAAACCCGTACACCATTACCCCCCGACTCGAAACCAGCGCCGCGCACGACCCGGCATGGAATGTCTCACACGTGATCAGAAAGTCACATGACTGCAATCGACCCCCGGCACTACCTTTTCTTCTCTAGATCTCAGTATTACCAACTAATCACCTTTCATTGGTCTTCTGTGCGCCGATGGAATCGATTTGTTTGTGCCGTTTGAATCTTTTTTTTTTTCGGATTTGCCTCACTATTAGTCGATGCACTCACCTAATTTTGGTGTCTCCTCTTCCCGCTTCGCCGGTTCAGGAAAAAGTAATGAGTCAACTAGTTAGTAGATTGAAAAATTCCATGCACTGCCAAACTCACACCAAAAAACAAAATAAAACAGAGAGAAAAAAAAAAAAAAAATCGTAGACTATCAGTACTCACGTACCCTTTAAAATTTTTCACTGCTTATTTATATACTTGTATATTTATCTTTTGCACTCCACTTCACACAAGACTCATTCCGTATCCACTAACCACGACCATGAGTTTATTTGTGAACCCTACTAGGGCCAAGATGATGTCGTCTCAGGCCACTAGACAATCATGGGCATTGAATAAGAAAAATTTCACCCAATCAACCGTCAACTATGAAAAAAAACTTAATAAATATTCCCAAATTATTACCCAGAATCCATCTCAAGGTGCTTCTCAAGCCATGTTATATGCCACTGGTTTCAGTGATGATGACATGAATAAAGCCCAGGTCGGGGTTGGATCAGTTTGGTGGTCTGGTAATCCTTGTAATATGCATTTAATGGATTTGAATCATAAATGTACTGCTTCTGTTAACAAGGCTGGCTTGAAAGGAATGCAATTTAACTCAATTGGGGTTTCCGATGGTACTACCAATGGGACTACCGGGATGCGTTATTCTTTACAATCTCGTGAAATCATTGCTGATTCTTTTGAAACCATCACCTCTGCTCAAATGTACGATGGGAATATTTCCATTCCTTCCTGTGATAAGAACATGCCTGGTACTTTAATGGCCATGGGTAGACACAACAGACCTTCTATTATGGTTTATGGTGGTACCATCATGCCTGGTTCCCCCACTTGTGGTGGTTCCAACCCTAATATTGCTGAAAGAATTGATATCATTTCTGCTTTCCAATCTTATGGTCAATTCTTATCTAAATCAATCAATGATGAAGAAAGAAAAGATATTGTCAGACATGCTTGTCCTGGTCCTGGGGCTTGTGGTGGTATGTATACTGCTAACACCATGGCTTCCGCCGCCGAAGTCTTGGGTATGTCCTTACCTTATTCTTCCTCTGCCCCTGCCGTTTCCGAAGAAAAAGCAACCGAATGTGACAATGTTGGGTATGCCATCAAAAACTTGCTTGAACTTGACTTAAAACCTCGTGATATCATGACCAAAAAATCTTTCGAAAATGCCATCACCTATATTATTGCTACCGGTGGTTCCACCAACGCCGTATTACACTTGATTGCCGTGGCTCATTCTGTTGGGGTTAAATTAACCGTCGATGATTTCCAACGTATTAGTGATAAGACTCCTTTATTGGCTGATTTTAGACCTTCTGGTAAATACGTCATGGCCGATTTACAACAATTCGGTGGTACTCCAGCCGTCATGAAATTATTATTGGCTGAAGGTTTAATTGATGGTTCTCAATTAACCGTTACCGGTAAGACCATCGCCGAAAATTTGAAAGACTTACCTGGTTTGCCTGATCATCAAGAAATCGTCAGACCTTTAAACAAACCTTTGAAACCAACCGGTCATTTACAAATCTTGAAAGGTACTTTGGCCCCAGGTTCTGCCGTGGGTAAAATCACCGGTAAAGAAGGTACTTATTTCAAAGGTAAAGCTAGAGTGTTTGACGAAGAAGCTTTCTTCATCACCGCTTTGGAAAATGGTGAAATCAAAAAGGGTGAAAAAACCGTTTGTGTCATTAGATACGAAGGTCCAAAAGGTGGTCCCGGTATGCCAGAAATGTTAAAACCTTCTTCTGCTTTAATGGGTTATGGTTTGGGTCAAGATGTGGCCTTGTTAACCGACGGGAGATTCTCCGGTGGTTCTCACGGGTTCTTGATTGGTCACATTGTTCCTGAAGCCGCCGTGGGTGGTCCAATTGCCCTTGTTGAAGATGGTGATGAGATCGTCATCGATGCCGAAAACAACAAGATTGATTTATTGGTTGATGAATCCGTTTTGGCCGAAAGAAAAAAGAAATGGTCTCCTCCTAAACCAAGATATAACAGAGGTACTTTATACAAGTATTCCGCCTTAGTCAGTGATGCCTCAACTGGTTGTGTCACTGATTATACTGGTGAAGATGACTACAACTAATGATTACTTACCATTAGTCAAGAACGATTTTTATGATTATTCTACCCCAATCTTTCCTTTCCTATCCTTTTTTTTATTTTATTTTATTCACAACTTGTGTTATTCACATCGTTGTTATTTTCTATCATTTAGTTCATCTCGGTTCCTACTTGCTCGCGTGTACATAAATTGTTAAGGATCGTCATTTGAAGGACTCCTTATATTTATTATTTATTTTGTCATTATTATATTATTCTTATTCTGATTCTTATGTTATTACCACTATCATTAATTATTATCCCTAATTTCCATCTTCAATTCCCAGTCTTTGATAATATGCCGAGTACCTCATCCTTTGGTGTTTTTTTCTGACTATAGTATATTGAAAATACATAGTTTTCCAATGGGGCACACTTGTTAATTGAAATTTATCAAAAAGAATAAAAACAAAAAAACAAAAGAATAAAACCAAAACAAAAAAAAAAAATTATGAAGAACATTCAAACCAAGGGTTATTTTGTTAATTTCATTCTTTTATTTGCATCTATATGTCTATATAGTATTTAATGTCCTCGTGAAAGGATTTCATTACTTTTATATCTTATTTCTGTAGATATCCCAATCAGGAACTGTAATTGATGCTAGCAATTTTTTTTTTTTTTGCAGCGATGTGCGCAGACTTTTAATTGTTAATGGACTGCGTATAATCCTTTGTGTGATCTGATCTGGGAATTACAATAGAAAAGGATATCAAAACATATAAACAAAGGTGGAAGAAAATTTTTAGGAACAACAATTGAGAATATATTTTGTCTCAAACACTTGAATTGGATCAGGATAGGGTATAGGTATAGATTGGTTTTTTAGTTCTTCATTTTTTCTTTCTTTCAATTCCCAATTTTTTCATTGTTTTATTTTTGGTCCTTTCTTTTCAGTAGCAATGGGGATTTTTTCATCGTCTAAAGATGGCCAGCTCCAATCGGCAATTCACACAGTGATAAACCATTATCAATTGACCTCGAAATCCAAGAAGTATTCCAACTTGACACCAGCTAATGCTCATAAAATCATCAAGGCGGTTTCGAATAACAAGTTGAAAAAAGCATCATTTATCGAATTGATTTCCAAGAAAGATTATTATACTCAAAAAGTCCATAAATTATTGAATGAAAGTATAAGCCACAATGATACTTCGATAAACGATGCTTCACTTACCGCAGTTGAAGATGAATCATTCAGTTTAGAATCCACATCTGGTGGAGTCACTGCACCCGTCAAGCCATTTGCTACTTCCAATCCCGCATCGAACCGATCTTCAAGAACCAATACAATTAAGTCTGAAACTGGCCATAGCCCTCTTGATCCCCATGTGATAACGAATCGATATTTAGCGGAAAAATATATTCGTACGCGGATACTTACCGATCAGACCAAAGTGGATGGATTACGTCAATTGATTGAACAACATCATCAGTATCAACGGAAAATGAAACAACAACGACAATTGATTATTGATAAGTTCAACCATGAGAAGTCGAGTGGGAGAGGAACCACCACTGGATTACAGAAATTGAATAGTACGAATGAAAGAATGGAACAGACGAGAATAGAAAAATTGACTGATGAATTTAATGAAGAATTAAAGAAATTCAATGAATTGATGATATTTGAGTTGAAAAAATTAAGTTATGATAGTGAGACATTATTGCAGGAGTATAATGTTCCATTTTTTTGCATCAACGATAACTACAAGTATCCGGAATTAAACGAGGATAAGGTGTTCGTGTTGGATTTGATCAGTGATTTGCTTGTGAAACAA
Source organism: Hyphopichia wangnamkhiaoensis (assembly GCA_030578475.1). Taxonomy (NCBI): domain Eukaryota; kingdom Fungi; phylum Ascomycota; class Pichiomycetes; order Serinales; family Debaryomycetaceae; genus Hyphopichia; species Hyphopichia wangnamkhiaoensis. The sequence continues at coordinate 9,109 of JAJMSM010000145.1, forward strand.
GATAAACAATAATAAAAAAAGGTATTATTAGAATACTCTAACTAGTGTACATAAGACGTCAAGATTATCAGAGATATTTTTTTTTTACTACTTTTTTTCTTTCTTTTTTTTTTTTTTTCTATTATTCTTTTCTGGTTTAATATATGAATTCTATTAGTGTGGAGATCGATTCTTTTATTTTGTTCTTACAGTATAATCATCACCCGATTGAGTGATGTATCTAACCCAGGGGTAAGATTGATATTGTAATTTAGGTTCATTAATTCTCAAGTACCTGACTTGGATTCCACTGGTGGTAAAATAGGGGATTGAGAAATTAACTTTGATTGGTTTTTTCAGCATGATATCTTCAGTATCCATAACTGCCGGTAATCCTAATTCTGCAGTCATATGAAATTGTTTACCACCGGGGAAAGTTTTCAATTTCCAAATGAGACAAGATTTTTCGGGGATCCATTTAACGGTCCCATAATCAGGCATGAATTTAGGAGTATCGGCATCATCTGGTAATGGGATAATGACTTCAACGTTATTGGCGGTTGATTTTTTCTTGATTTGGGCCTTAACGGTACAATTAATTTCAATACGAGAATGCTTGTGAACGATTGATTTGCAATTGACGTGGATTAAAGGTTTCATAAGAAATTGAGCCAGGGATAAACGATATGACATTAGGGTAAATTCACCATCTGGAGGGATAAATGTAATTATGCGTTCATTTTCAAATTTAGATAATCGTACACATTGATGGAACTTGATATCTTCCATTTCTATTCCTTTTTTATTACCCGTTATTGAAGTGGCGTTTTCATCACCGTTATTGTTATTATCTAAGTTTGAGGTGAAAATCCCTTTATCATTAAGACCAAGTCTTAAATCAGGCATCCCGCTTAAATGAGATTTAATTTTGATTTCTCCCAAGATTTCACTGTTAAGAACCTGACCATTAGCATTGATTAACATATTAATACTTTCGACCACATCTAAAAACGCTTCATTTTTTTTATAGTGGATACCATCCGATCTCCAACTAACGGCGTTGGTTACTGCATTGGGGGGTTTAACAATTCTTGATTGGGAGTTTTTAATTAATTTGTAATAATCCTGAGTGATGTATTCTTTTAGGATCTTGGTATCGGTAGTTTGAGGAACTCCGTAGTCCATCATTTCATCCAATAATTCGTAGATGATGACAAAATTATCTCTGATTGATTCTTCTTCCAAACTTTTAAAATATTGAGTGAGTACTTCAATCAATTTGGATAAGAATATGATGATGGCCATGATATTTTCATTTTTTTTGGTCAATGCACAGAGATATAGATTATTATGATTAATGAACACATAATTGATACCCTGACTATTTATGAATGGTTTATAATTGGCATCATCATCGTCATTTTCCAAGTCCAACAATAAGAGGGGGAACCGGTCGATGGAATTGGCAGGAATGTCGCCTTTGTAGTCTCTGGAAAGTAAGGGTTTACCCTTTATATCTAGAAAATGGATCTGAGAGGCCATACTGGTGATTCGTGTATAAGTGATGATGATTGATAACCCGGTTTGTAGGACGGTTGACTTATTCAAATGTAAACACCTCACCCAATCATCAAATCAGGCGCGACATTTACCTCAAGCATGCGTTTGCTTTGCTGGAAAAAAAAAAAAACAAAAAGAAAAACAAATGTCGCGGCGACGACATCCTC
>JAJMSM010000146.1:0-10799 GCA_030578475.1 Hyphopichia wangnamkhiaoensis
TTTTACAAAAATGAAAAATCAAAAGTGAAGGATGAAAAATGAGTCTATACTATATACTATACAGTTGGGCTAAAGAAGAATGACATTAAGAGAAAGGGAGAAATATTACAAAAAGAGGGAATGTAAGAATGAAAATAAATTAAACTTAGGGAGAAACAGAATGAATGAACGAAATGAATTGATAAGTTAATGACAGAATCTGGAGAATTATTCATGGTGGAAGACCAATGCAACACCTTCATCACCGGCTGTGATTAAGGATTTACCATTATCGGCGATGGAAAAATCAAGGACCCCCATGTTATGGCCGACACCTACGAAAAGTTCTTCACCAGTTCTAGCATCCCATTTATAGATACGACCATTCATACTCGATCCAATTAAGATGGGAGTTTGGTCGATGAATTGTAATTTGGTGATGGTATCATCGATTTTGATTGATTTACGTAATCTCCATTGTAAAGTATCGAATAAGAGCAAGTCTCCACTGACCAAACCAACAGCCAATAAGTTGATTTGAGGAGATTCACACCAACTTAATGCTTCGATAGATAATTCGGCAATATCTTCGACATTTTCGATTGTTTTAACCACATGGACAATTCTTCCTGAATCGTTATTGACAATGGCCAATTGACCATCACGGGCACCAATGGCGACTAAATTTTTATGAGCTTTAATGGAAACCCAGGGACTTTCGACCCCTTTAAAATCATCATGAGGTTGTAATTTATAATTGACCCCACCGGTGAATGCATTCCAACTGACCACGGTCCCATCTTCTGAAATGGTCACCAACGTAAGTTGTTGATCATCTTCTATATTGGTGAAAATCCCACTGTTACATTCTAAAGTATGAGAAAATCCAGACATGATTTGAACTAACGATTTAGAAGCTTCATCTATTTGATAAACCCATACTGAACCATCATTACCACCAAAGGCAAAGTAAGTGGGTTGGGTTGGATGCACCGTGACCCATAACACTTCCTCCACTTCTTCCAAATCGGCAAATTTGGTCCATTTTTGACCTCCTTTACTCGACTTATGGACTTGAAGAAATCCATTCATATCGGCACTAATAACGTATTTACCATCACTGGTGAAGCCACCGGCAATCACCGATTCCTTGTGGCCTTGTAATTCACCCACAAAACGTGGTGGCTGGGTGTGGGTGGTCCATAAGTAAGCAGTATTATCACCACCTCCGGTGGCTACCATGGGTAAAGCAGGATGCTTAAAAATGGTGAAAATTGAATCCTGATGTTGATCAAAATAGGTCCACGAGTTGTTGGATAAGTCAATCTCCAAAGACTCGGTATTAGGATCGTCCAAGTCCATATCATTGCCGTCTTCTCCTTCCTCATCATCGTCATCCTCAGGAATAGGACCGTTTGGATCATCATCGGGCACTTCTTCCCCAACTTCATTGATATCTAAGTATTCATCTTGTTGTTCTTCAACTTCTGGGTGAGCAGCACCTTGATCTTCGTGGTTTGACATCCTTCTATATTGACTATGTCTGTATTTTGCACAACAATCCTAAGATTCCAGTCCCTTTATAAACCCTTCTTTCATTTTTTCATTTTGCCTCTGCTCTTCGCTTCTCTTCTCTCTCTCTTTTTTTTTTTATTAATAATCTGATGTCCTGTGTATAGCAGTGTGTACGGGTCGCCTGTTTTTCCTCTAAATTTCTGAACAACGCACACCCAAACATTTTGGTATTCTTACTTTTAGTTACAGTCTTTTTTTTTTTTTTTCTCACACAACTATTTTTACGTTTATGGATAGATTTTATTTCCATGCTTATCGAATGCTAAAAATACGCAAGGAATACGAATTATACCTTGATTTCTCAATTACTAGCGCCACTACTCCCACCATTCTGGTCCTGATTGCTGCTGTTGATCTACTCACACCAGCCTTGTGTGTCTTGCCCCTATAGATAGTTAGTGGATTGCATTGGACTACGATTTTATTACTGTGGTTTTAATTGGTTCCATCTCGCATATTGACTTGCTCATCGAGAACTTCCATTATTCTAAGCTTACCGTCTTGCATTATATATATACTTATATATATCTTTGAACGCACTCATCTTTTCTATTCATTTCTTTTGTTTTTGTTGTTTATTCCATTGTTGGGTTGTGTCCATACTGATCCATTGCTAATTTTTAAACCCTCAACCATTTATTTATTTTGCACATAATGTACGACTGGATATCGACATTTCCTGGCTATAACAAGCTACTAGGACAGTTGAAGAAGATATTTGGTAATATCATTCAAACCGGACCGACTCCTAATCATGTGGGGCTAATTATGGATGGTAATCGTCGATATGCTAAGAATCATAAGATTGAATTGAAAGAAGGCCATAATCTTGGTTTTGAAAGTATGGCCAATATTTTGGAATTACTTTATGAGTCCGGGGTTAAATGTGCCACTGTTTATGCTTTCTCAATTGAAAATTTCAAACGACTGAGTTATGAAGTTAAATGGTTAATGGATTTGGCCAAATCAAAATTTAGACAAATTAGTCAACATGGCGAATTATGTGAACAATACGGAATTCGAATCAAGATTCTTGGTAATATTAAATTACTTCCAAAAGATGTACAAAAAATCTTATTCGAAACAGAAGAAATTACCAAAAATAATACGAGAGCCACCCTTAATGTTTGTTTCCCTTATACTTCTCGAGATGATATAACTCATGCAGTTCAAACCACGGTGCAAAAATATATCGATAATAATCGTGACTATATCATCGATGAAAATGCCATCGATCTTAATCTATATACCGGTAACTCTCCTCCTCTCGATTTATTAGTAAGAACCTCGGGGACTTATCGTTTGTCAGATTTCCTATTGTGGCAGGCGGTTCCTACATCCTGTGCCGTTGTATTTAGTGATAAATTATGGCCCGAGTTTTCTCCTTATGATATGGCCAAAATTCTCATTAATTGGAGTTTTAATCATTATTGGTATGGTCATGGTAATGGAATGGTTACCACCAAGATACTCGACTCCAAAACCTCCACATTACAGAAAGATGCTGGCTTCACCCATGTTGGTACTAGAGATATCTCTGCCAGTGGGTTCTCTCGATATGCAGATGATGATGAAGACGAGTACGATGAAGATGAAGATGAAGATGACGAAGAGGACGATGAAGACGATGATGAAGATGAAGATGAAAATGATGACGATGATTCTAGCAAGAGCGAAATCGGCGGAGAGGAACTCGATACTGCTACGTCTACTGAAGAAGACCCCGATACTCATACCAGAAAATAACCCTACGTTTGTATTTATATATCAATGTACATAATTCTCTAATTATACTTAATTTAATCATTTATACCTGTCAAATCTCGGCATCACCGTCGGATCAATGATGTACATCCGTACCGCATCGCTCTAGCCTACCGGCTCGTTGACTCATTTTTTTTTCTCTTCTCACTTTTTTTTTTCAAGTTAGCGCTACTTCGTCGAGACTCATAACGAGAAAAAGAATGAGATAATGGTGAAAATTCCGTGTAAAAGTTGAAAAAAAAAAAGAATAAAGAGAAGAAGAATATAGACTTAACATTATCTATATACTTATTCATTCATAACATAACATAACATAACACACTCAGCATCATGGATTTAGTCAACCACCTACCAGACCGTTTGTTATTTGCCGTTCCCAAAAGTATGTACCTCCCCATTGCAAAAAAAAACGTGGTGATCACCTATATGACATTAGCAAAGGATGTGAAAGATCAAATATACTAACAACTTGTTTTCTGTAGAGGGAAGATTATATGAAAAATGTTGCAACTTATTGAATGGATGTGATATTCAATTTAGACGTTCAAACAGATTGGACATTGCCTTATCTACCAACTTACCCATTGCATTAATCTTCTTACCTGCGGCTGATATTCCAATTTTTGTGGGTGAAGGTAATTGTGATTTGGGTATTACTGGCTTGGACCAAATCAAAGAAGCCGATATGTTTGATTCTATTGAAGATTTATTAGATTTACAATTTGGTAAATGTAAATTACAAATTCAAGTTCCTGCTCAAGGTCAATATCAAAAACCAGAACAATTAATCGGGAAGAAAATTGTCAGTTCTTTCACCAAATTATCCACCGATTATTTCAAACAATTGGAACAAGCTCATAATAAAGAAGTTGGCTCCACCAACGTTAGATACGTCGGGGGCTCTGTGGAAGCTTCTTGTGCTTTAGGTGTTGCAGATGCCATTGTGGATTTGGTTGAAAGTGGTGAAACCATGAAAGCTGCCGGTTTGGAAGCTATTGAAACCTTATTGGACACTTCTGCTCATCTCATTTCTTCTAAAAATCCAAAATTCCCCGAATTGGTCGATAAAATCCACCAAAGATTCGAAGGTATAATGGCTGCTCAAAAATACGTCTTGTGTAACTATAATGCCCCAAGATCTATCTTACCTACTGTCTTGTCCATTACCCCAGGTAGAAGATCTGCTACCGTCTCTGCTTTAGAGAAAAAATCAAGTGTTGATGAAGACTGGGTCGCCATATCCGCCATGGTGGAAAAGAAAAAAATCGGTGATATCATGGACGATTTGAAAAAGGCTGGCGCCTCTGATATCTTAGTATTTGATATTGGTAACTGCAGAGTCTAAATTACCACCCACTACTCCCTCTCCTTCTAAATAGTTTAATGTATCTTCTCTTCTATATATATTTATAATAGACAATTGCAAAATTTGTGAGACCCGTACATTTGTGTCGCTTTGATTTTCTGAATGCTTGATAGGTTTTGTGTTGCGCACTACTTCCCTCTTGGCTCTTGGTGGTGATTTTTTCCCTTCTGTCAACTCTCGTTCTGGTTGCCACCATAAAACTTGAATAGAAGGTTTCCTATAACAAACAGGACCAATAACCACAACATTACATATCACATCATCATGTCTAGAGAAGACCCTTTGAAGGCAGAAAAAGATTTTTCTGCCACTTTAGATGAGCAATTCCCCCTCATTGAAAAATTGACCGATTATAAGCAAGCCATAGATAAATACTTGGTGTTGGAAAAACAAACAAGACAATCATCTGATTTAGCATCCTCCAAGAGAGTATTAGTTAGAATTGTGGAAACTTTGACTGATAATAATGACTGGGATTACTTGGATGATTTATTAACGATCCTTACCAAGAAACACGGTCAATTAAAATCATCAATTCAAACCTTAATTAAAACCTCGATTGATAAATTACCTAATTTGAGTGAAGATGATAAGAAACAATTGGATTTAAAAATTAAAATCATCGAAACCATAAGAACCATCACCGATAAGAAAATTTTTGTGGAAGTCGAAAGAGCCATAGTGCTGAAAAATTTATCGGAAATTTATCTTAATAAATTTAATGATTTGGATAAAGCCACCGAAATATTATGTGATTTACAAGTGGAGACATATTCCTTGATGCCATTTGAAACTAAGATTGAATATATTTTGGAACAAATTAGATTGACTTTGGCTAAAAAAGATTATCAACAAGCCAAGATTTTGAGTCGTAAGATTCTATTGAAAAGTTTAAAGAATTTTGAAAAAGCCGAATTATTTAAATCAACTTATTTGAAATACTTATTGGAAATTAATACTCATGAAAAAGATTATATTTCCATTGTTAAGAATTCGTTGTTATTGATTGAATTAAGTATAATTAAAGAAAATGGTCCTGAATACAAGTCTTATTTAATTTCAATCATTTATTATGTTATCTTATCACCATTTGATAATTATCAATCTGATTTAATCAATAAAATTAAAATCAATCCAGTGTTCATCAAGAATGTTGATGGTGCGATTTTCAAATTATTAGAAATCTTCACAACCAATGAATTAATTCACTGGTCAAATATTGAATCATTATATAAACAAGATTATTTCTCCAAAATCTCAATTTTCCAAGATGAAACAAACTATAAGAATTTACAGAAAAGAATTGTGGAACACAATTTAAGAATTATAAATAAATACTATCAATTCATTAAATTGGATCGATTATCCTATTTATTACAATTATCAAGTCAAGAAACTGAAACATCAGTTAGTGAATTGGTTAATTCTGGGATGATTAATGCTAAAATCAATAGACCTCAAGGTATAATTAAATTCGATAAAGTCAACCCAGTTCCCAAATCGGTTGCTAATAAGCAAGATTCTAAGGATAAACAGGCTGCGTCGGCCAATGATAGTATTAACGAATTATTAAACGATTGGATTTATGATGTTGATAAGTTATTAGAAGAAGTTGATAGTATCGGGCATCTTATTAACAAAGAGGAAATGATGTATGGTATCAAGCAAAAAGCCTAAGAGAATAATAAGTTTTGTATATGTATAGGTTTATATACTCTAAGTTGAAATAAATAGTATTTCTTTTTTTTTTTCTATATATATATATATGTTAAGCATAATTTACATCTACTTCCGTGTCACGTTTCAGTTCCATTACTTTAATAACTTTGGCAGGTACACCAACAACCACGGCATTTTCAGGTACGTCTTTATTGACGACACTACCAGCACCCACGACGGCATTATCACCGATGGTCACTCCAGGCAAAACTACCACGTTGGAACCAAACCAGACATTATTACCCACTTTGATTGGCTTAGCGAATTCAACCCCATCGAGCCTTTTTTGAGCATCAATTGGATGAGTAGCGGTGGTGAAAGTACAATTGGGACCCAACATACAATTATCACCAAATGTAATTAATGTGCAATCGAGGAAAATGGCGTTAAAGTTGGAATAGAATTTTTTACCTAATTTAACATTACAGCCATAATCAACGTAGAATGGAGGTTCCATATAAGCATCTGGTTCCACCAGACCAAAAATGGTTCTCAAATGTTTAATACGAGCTTCTTGATGTTTAACGACATCAAATGAATAATCTTTCAATCTAATATCTCCATAATCGATAGCCAATTCATGAGAGATCACTCTTCTTTGATGTAAGGCTGGATTGTACATGTCATAAGGAACACTCAGAATCATTTTCTCGTACTCAATCCCTTTGGGGAGATTGGTGAGATTGGCATAAGCATAATCGACCAATTCCTGATCTATATCTTGAGCAAAGTCTGACATCGTGACTGAATCTTCTTTATAAATTGGCAAGATCTTCCCCAAGATTTAGCCAAAAAGCCTGATATTTATTTCGATTTTCACTGCGACGTGGAGACTTGGAAATCATTCCCAAATAGGAAGATACTCCGGTTGGCCATTTTTTGCGCTTGATGTGGGATTTTTGCGCCGGAAAAACACACAATAAAAACAGAAATCGAATAACCCGGCCGAAAATTAAACTTGGCTCTAGAAAAACATCGAACTGAATAAATCGATGAAAACACAATAAATACAAAACACAAAAAATACAGAAAACACAATAAATACAGAAAACACAATAAATATAGAAAACGAAAGGTACCGGCGAAATGCTTGCAAAATTTGCCCCAATAAATACAGAAAACTAAAGGTAGCGGCGAAATACTTGCAAAATTTCTCGGATCTACAAAATCACTGAATTGAAATGATCTAAATTTATCTCCAAAAAAAAAAAAAGAAAATATAAAATAGCTTTAAATAAGTATAAAAATAGAAATAAAAATAGAAAAAACGGTATATAAAATTTAACCAGACCTATAAAAAAATATAAAGGGAAAAAAAATGAATGAAAGATACTAAGTAAAGAAATCTAAAGTTGGTTAGCACCAAACAAAACAGCCATGATAGGAACAAGAGCCAAGACAGACCATTTAGAAGGTTGGGTCAAGGTAGCGTCGGAGCTTCTGGTGGAAGAAGAAGAAGAGGAGGAGGAAGAAGAGGAAGAAGAGGAGGAGGAGGAGGAGGAAGAAGAGCTGTCGTCATCGTCATCATCACCACCTTTCTTACCATCTTTGTAGTCCTTGGAGTCATCGACATCGTTACCTTTAGCGGTACAAGCCCATTGAGTAGAAGCATCGAAACCATTACCCTTTGGATTGGCGTAACCTTTGATGTATTTGATGGCACCTTTTGGAGTGCTAGGGATCTTGTTGGAAGCTTTCCATAATTTTGATTCAGGAGGACAGTTGGAGTATTTCAAATCAGATTGATATTTACCATCACCGGAAGGATTTTTAGTTTTGCTGAATTCGCTTTTCAAGTTATCGAAATCATCATTTGGAGTGACGGTTTTGTTGTCGGAAGAGATTTTCACCAACCCGTATTTGTTTGATTCTTCGGAATATTCGTAAACCAACCCACCGGAGAACACGGAGGACATGTCGGTGGAGTAAATAGATTCAACTTCGGTGAAAGGACGAGGAGTCACTTTATTACAACCATATTCGGAAAGGAACAAAGGAATGGAATAATTGGAATAAGCCTTGACTTTATCTTTGTAACCGGAGGTGGAGAAAGAAGACTTACCACACCAAGAGTAATCGTTGAAACCAAACATATCAACACGGGCCATTTCATCGTCACCACAGTTGAAGTAGTGGGCCAGTTCCAATCTGTTTTCTTTGACATCGGCAGCAGAATAACCCACTGGGATGGCTCTTAACCCGGTGTTTTTAATGAAAGTTTTCATGTCACGAACAACGGCCTTGACATAAGCAGCAACTTCGGTTGATTCGTCGTCGTTAATAACTTCGTTGGCAGCAAAATAACCCAAGGTGTTGTCATACTTGGCCATTTTCTTAACGGTAGCGAAGACTTCATTCAAGTACATGGTGTTGTAAGAACATTTACCGTCGTCTCTGGCGATGGAAGCGTAAGGAATGTTGACATCCAAGATAAGGTAGATACCGGCGTCGGCCAATGCATCCATACATTCGTCGTGGTCGGCGGTGTTGTCGATAGAATAGACTCTGATGGTGTTCAAGCCCAATTCTTTGAAATATTTGATATCACGTTTACAGGTGACAGGATCAGAAAGAGGATCGTACAAGTTGGAAGAACCCCCGGGTTGATAGTCAACCCCTCTGATGAAGAAACGTTCAGAAGAGCCATTGACGAAGAAGGCGTTTCCCTTGACTTCGATGGGCTTGATGGCAGCGGTGAAAAGTGGGAACACCAAGGTCACCAATGATAAAATGGAGAACAATTGCATGGTGAAAAAAAAAAATTGATGGGACCCTTTGAGCACTGGAAAAAATAAAAATAAAAACAACAACAAAAAAATAAATTAAAAGATGGGGGTGGCTTAAGTGAGAAAGCCTCCAAAATGAAAAGATGGAAGTTTATAAAGGTTCAACGAATGGTGATAACAACCCGACAAAGGTGTTCAAGCGAGGGACGGTGCTAGTGACAGGAGCGTTAGTTATGAAGAAGGGAAGGACCTTGATGAGAAAAGTAGTAAATAAAAAAAAAAAAAAGAAAGAAAGAAAGACAGGAGAATATATATACTTAAGCTGAAAAGTCCAAGAAAACCAAACAAGTAGGCTGAGGACTCAGTAACCAATTCGTCAAAATTCAACGTACCAAGAAGAATCAGGACCAGAAGGAGTTTCAAAAAAAATCCAATGAAAAAAGAAAAAAAAAAAAATGAACGAAAAAAGAAACAAGAAATAACAACTAAGAAAAAAATGGTAATAATAATAATAATAATAACAATAATAATAAAAGAATAATAAAAGATATAAATAAATATCTTTTTGTTTACTCAGCTCACCATGCTTTCATTTCATCTGAACATCTCCGACTCGAATCATTTGACATGATGAGACCCATCCACGGTGGAAGAGTCAGTGACGTTGTCACCGGCGTGTTTTGTCATCGGGTTGACACCGCGTGTTGTGGTTCTGTGGATCGAATCCGGTAATAGAGTTCGCCTAATCAAGCTACCGGTATAGTCGAAATTGATGGATGAATATGGGCGGATCCCGCTCGTCCCAATTGGGAAGTGGCACTTCCAACACAATAACCGTACAATACAACAAAAAGAATGGCCGCCAGTGCGGGGGCTCATACGTTCGTGAATCAAACGCCCACCAGTTGCCCTATTTTAGCATGAAACAGGCAGAAACACTTACCCTATTTTTTGATAGTCCTTATTTTTGTTAGCACTTATTTTTTGTTAGTATTTATTTATATTCTGCTAGTGTTTAACTATATTTCTGTTTGTGTTTTTGCGCTGGTGCTCTTGATAATGGCTGATGGCCGGTGTTCATACAAAATATTCGATTGTACCAGTTATGAGAATATCAACATACGAGAGCGACCACACCTTCACTTCATCCTGACGCTCAAGCCAGAGGAGTTTTGGATCTTAAACGAGATCATGGTCTATCTGCTCTTTACACAGCCTTTGAAAATATTATCTTGCTGTTTGGCGACACGACGCCAAACGGGGTGCTTGATGTTTTCATTTTGATCCCATAGTTTTCTTCCTGTTATAAAAAATCCAAGTCTTTTTTCTTAGTGCTTTTTTCTTAGGCACCTGCACAGTACGCAGAGGTCCATCATGGCACCCGCAAAAAGAGGGAAAAGAGTGCGGTATAATCCACGTTGCGACATCCGTACATTTTGCTTGGTTTTGACAGTCGATGTTATCGTGTGCATCGTGAACTAAACGCCAACCACTACAATAGACTCGAGGTGACGAATTGAGCGCAGGATTTTTCTTGAGTCTTGCTCAACCGAGAATGGCTTACGAGCAGATGTAAGTGGGCTTTGGCCCATTGACAAGCTGTCAGCCCGATCGTTGCACTCACACAGTGTGCTTAGGATGCTGCGAAAGAAGATTGGAAGAGAGGGTGG
>JAJMSM010000147.1:0-10498 GCA_030578475.1 Hyphopichia wangnamkhiaoensis
CCGAGTACACGCAGGGGGTTAGAATTAACTAAGGAAGAAAAAAATCTATTGGATAAGAAAGGGATAGATAGACGACCTGATGCGTGTTTGAACAGAAAGAGTGAGATGATGAAGATGAGGAGGTATAGTGAAAACTAGAAGTATTGATTGATGGTTCTAGTATGTGTTCGTTAAAGGATGGCAAACAAGTTAAGAGAACAATTTGTTGTTTTAATTTTTAATGTGATTTTTTTTTTTTTTTGTTTTTTTCCTCTTTTTTCCTCTTTTTTTTTTTTTTTCTTTGAATTTGTTACTCATCTGGTTTATTTCCTTTTTTCTACAAAAAATGTTGTTTTTTTTCTTCTCATTTTTTTTTGGTTTGCCTTTTCCTGATTTTCTGGTTACTAAGGGAGGGTGACTTGTATGCACTCTGTTTCTCCTATATAGAATCACCTTTCATACATCTAACATATATACATTTGTACATTTGTACAATTGGACAATTGTACATGTACAAAAGGTGGAAGTACTCAATTACACAAGGGTGATATGAAAGATAATGGTATACAACAAGCCAGCCAGTCCTGTTAATGTGGGTGTTTGCTCGACTAAATCTACTCGCGCCTCTGCCGTAAAACACAAAACATATTGGAACAAAGTGGAACAAAGTGGAAACAGGAAGAAAAAAAAAATAAATTAAAACTGTTGGCGTATTTGCAATGGAAGCTACGGGTAGCTGACAACCCCAGTAGAGTCGGGTAGCTGACAACTCCATTAGATTCGGGTAGCTGACAACCCCAGTAGAGTCCTTTTGATGAGGTTCAAGAGTTGACTACATTTACTGTGATTCAATTGACCAATTGAAAACCTGGCTAGCTTTCGCCCCTTCAATTAGTAGAGCGTAGGGTATTCTGTGTAGAAGAGGTGTGGGTGATTCGTTTACCGCTATTTTTAAATGCCTTAGCATTTTGCACTTTAGTTTCATATCTGAGTTTGTGTATTGCTAGTTACAGGCGGTCATTGATACCTTGTCAACGTGATTCCAGTTACCCTTATCAAGTATTTCCAGGAAACGCAAGTGAAGCCCTCATACTAGCATTCCGAGGTTGTTGAGTGTGGATTGTGAGCCCCCCACACACCCGCCCCGGAAGTGTGCCAGGCCCATGCTCACGTGACCCTTATACTTCCGGTCCCGATTTTTTATCATGGCGATATAATGTAGATAATATGTAGATACCATGTAGATAATATGAAGATAACCAGGTAACTAGCGTTCATAATCATGTCACAACCCCCATTCCTCAATGAGTACAGTCTTCGATTGGTAGCCGAGAATGATGCCAAATCCTGTAGTACGTGTTATAAGCCCACCACCTCGGTCCTTCTAAGTTCGAATCAAGCCGATTTCTTCTACGTTTGTCCTCAACATTTACAAGATTCCAATTATGCCACTCCCGTATATCCTGACGATTATAATAATTTAATCACCGAAAAGACTAAATTAACCGGCGATTTGGCCCAGTGGAAACATGATATAGAAGCCGTGAAACCTTATGCATGGACTAAATTAGTATCAAATCTACCTCTATTCAGTCAATCAAATAAAGAATCAAATAAAGAATCAACTAATGATCAACTGCAAACTAAACCAGAAAATGATAAGTTCAAATTATTATCCGATAAAATTCTGACCGGGACTGAACAATTAAATCAAATCAATCAACAACTAGAAAATTATAAATTTAAAAAATATATTTTAAATAAAGATATTTATAAAATTAGAATTAATAATGTGGTTCAAGCAAAATTAAAATTAAAAAGACAACAACAATTACAATCCCCGGGTTTTTTCCCATCGGCTCCTGCTAATCCACTCAACTAATTAAATGTCATTATATCATGTTTATTAAATCTATATCCCCCCATAATTGACCACTCGTTCATCAAACCAATTTTCCCATGCTTCAGTCTTACCCTTTAACACTGATCCACCCATGAATTCCATATTCCCTTCTAAAATTTCAAATTTAAAGGTTGCATCATTGGGTACGATAATTGACCATAACTGTCTAACAGTATCACGACTTTCTCGATTGGATCCTCCATGATTTGAATCAGTCATTTCATCATCTTCCTCTTCTTCATCGTCATATCCACCAGTACCACTACGATTTAATTCATTATGAATCACCTCATCCAATGATTTGGTTAAAAGTTCTTTCACTTTATGAACTGGTAAACTATCAAATAAATCTTGTTTATTAATAGCGAAAAGAACGTCAACCCCATTGGGTAATTTCTCCGTTTGTGATAAAATTTCAAATAATAATTTTGTAATATTCTTAATCTTATTTTCTTGATTTATTGAATTTGATGAGGAATCAATAACAAATATAATTCCTTTCAAATTACTCAATGTAACATCTTCAATTATTAACTTCTTTAATAATGTCGTATACTTTAAATGACCCGGGAAATCAATCAATCTAAATGGTTTACCAATTGATTTATTAGCAAATGGTAATTTAATAATACTATCATTAACATCAAGTGATGATATGGTGGGTGTAATTTTTAAATTTTTCCCTTCTTCATCGTCATCTTCTTCTCCACTGGCTGCTCTCAATTTATAATATAATGCAGTTTTACCAGCATTATTACTACCAATGATTAAAAATGTAGGAGTCTTGGATTTGGCTTTAATTCGTGTGGATCCCAATGCACCTGTTTGAAGGTAAAAAATACCAAGTACCACAAATAACCCCAATAATAAGGTGAGCAAGACTGTTTGTACTAAGTCCATGGTCAATTAATGGTATGATTCTTTCACAATTTGAACAATCAAGTAGTTGGTTTATTTAATTTGCGGTGTTCAAAAATAAAAATCTGGTGAGATAGTTCTTGTATTTTTTCTTTTTAACTTTTTTTTTTTGTTACTGCACACTCAAAATGACTGAAAAAAAAGAAAATTGCAAAGATATCTTACGACTATTCAGTAATAATGCGTTTAATTATATTGGTATATACACTGGTTAGACAATTCTATAAATACGAAGGAACGATAGAAGAACACAGAGTGGTTTATTTGGAAACAATATTCAATCCGTATTCTCTTGATTTTTGGATTAATAATTGATCAACCAAGACTAAAGCAGTCATGGCTTCCACAATTGGAACGGCTCTTGGAGTCACACTTGGATCATGTCTACCTCTGGCAGCAAGAACACCACCCTTACCATCGTAGGTGACGGTTTCTTGTTCTTGAGAAATGGTGGCAGCTGATTTGAAAGCAACCGAGAAATAGATATTTTCCCCATTAGAAATACCTCCTTGAACACCACCACTATTGTTGGTCTTGGTTCTTAATCTTTTGGAGTGTTCATCAAATACAAAAGGATCGTTATGTTTGGAACCAGGGATAGTAGTACCGAAAAACCCAGAACCAAATTCAAAACCTTTAGTGGCAGGTAATGATAACATAGCATGAGCCAAAGTAGCTTCTAATTTATCGAAACATGGTTCACCTAAACCAATTGGACAATTTCTAACTACACAAGTGACAACCCCACCTATGGAATCTTTGGCATCTCTGTATTTTTCAATAACTTTAACCATTTCATCTCTAACGGTAGCATCAGGACATCTGATGGGTCCAACACCATCAACTTCATCTCTAGTAATGTTAGCTAAGATATCTTGAAATTTAGGATCTAAAGGATTTCTGTCCATGGCAATTTCACCAATACTGGAAACAAATGCAACAATTTCAACCCCATTAGCTTTAGCCAAAATTTTTTCTGCAATGGCACCAGCAGCAACTCTACCAATGGTTTCTCTGGCTGATGATCTACCACCACCAGAAGCAGACTTGGTTCCGTATTTTTGTATATAAGTCCAATCAGCATGACTTGGTCTTGGGTATAAATCAGTTTCACTATAATCATTTGGTCTGTGGTCTTCATTTTGAACCAACATACCAATGGGGGAACCTAAAGTTAACCCCTTTTCAGTACCAGATTGAATTTGAACTTGATCCTTTTCATTTCTAGGAGTGGACAATTTACTTTGTCCGGGTCTTCTTCGACTCAACTGAGGTTGGATATCAGCTTCGGTCAATTCCAAACCGGGTGGACAACCATCAACAATACAACCCACCGATTTACAGTGAGATTCACCATAAGTGGTGACACGGAATAAAGTACCAAATGAAGACATTCTAGATGTTAAGTATGGAGACTAGTAGAGTATGCAAGTAAATCTGGAAGTGATAGTTATCAAAAAAAATCACCGTTTGCTTTCTTCCTTTTTTTTCTTTTTGTCAGTCTCTGATTTTGATGTTACTCACAAATATATTTCACAAAAGATTGAGAATGTCATACCACTTAGTTGAGTTTATAATTTTTCATTATGGAACAAACCAGAACTGAAAGAGAAAAAAAAAAAAAAAAAAATTCGATGCGCTCAATTCTTCTATGCAGGCCACTCTTATTACTCATTTTTTTTCATTACTCACATTTTATTTTGGGGTATGGGTGTTTTTATTGGATGGGGATTCGCAGCCGTTACAATGACTGTATAACTATTAGATTACCTGAAGAAGACAGAACATAGTGATGGCTTTTATTATTTCAGTTTGTCAGTATCTGAAACCACGACGTAAGCATTTTGGTGTACTTCTGATGTAGTAAAGGAGAAAAATCAACAATAAGTCAAATAAACCATAATTTAACAAAATTTTGAAAGAAATTGGTAAGAGTTCATCAAACTCAACTTCAAAGTTGTTATCGGTATCACTACGCTACACTTTATTAACAGCAAGCGAGAACATTATATTATTCTTCACCAAGTATCGATAGGAAGTAGCAGCTTCTCTTTGAATTACTTCCTGACTGAAGGCTATATTGCCATTTTATGCTTGTACCAATTTATAGTTTTCATCGTGTCCACTTACTCATACTTTCAACTGTACATTTTCATCGATTACAGACACCACTAACAATTTCTGTCTGTTATTTGAGGTCATTAAATGTTTTTCTTGCTTTTATGGGCAAATTGCAGCCATGGGAATTACTAATTCTCGTTCAACAGTGTCCAGAAACACTTAAATACTCATTCAAGCGCTTCAAAATATACTTTATTTACAAAAATCAAAGAAAACATGAGAAACCGGGGCCTTTTTTTCACATGTAAATTGGGCGTGTGGTCTAGTGGTATGATTCTCGCTTTGGGCAATTGTTCAGCGAAAGCTGAGTAGATTTCAACAAGCATGCGAGAGGCCCTGGGTTCAATTCCCAGCTCGCCCCTTCTTTTTTTTCTTTGCTTCGATCGAACTTTATGATTGATGATTTCAAGTATTCTGTTTTGAGTCCCGAATGACCTGTGCTAAGTGACTTCTACACTAGCAAGTAGAAATCAGATCAGGATACTGTTTGTCAAGCACTTGTATTTTTGGGTTTACCATCATTTTATTGAAGTGACTGCACTATTTTATTTGCTTTCATTAATTAGAAAGCTTTAACCTGTCTAACTAACTCGATAATCAATTCTTTGCCGTAACAGATGATTCTACATTCTCTTTCAGGAGGGTAGTTTGATCAATGGGCTTACAGTCACCATCTTACTAAGGTTTTGAGGTGTTATGGATAGTTAAACTCGCACCGGAAGAATGATCGTTGGAGTCGGATGATCACACGGTTGATCTGCACTTAATCTACTATCCTGCTTGTTTTCATCCGTGTTCAGGTTATTCTTTCTTTCTCTTCTTCTTTCATTCCCATTCTTTTTTTTATTATTTTTTTTCTTCTGTTTTATTTTTTTTTTCGGGTCCTACTGCAGATACCGTTTTAGGTAAAACCAAAACAAATAAATGCTGTGAAATTAATTTAATGGAAGAAAAAACAAGACTAATAAAGAGAAAACTTCAACAAAGAAAGAAGAAATCTATTCTGGAATCGTACCCACGTAACTTGTTAAACTGCTTGCAGAGATGGAAGCGTTGACAATAACAACTTATATTCTTTCAACTGGTTTTGCTTTTTTTTTGTGCTCTACTTGTTCTTTCTTTTACAAAGTTTGCTTGGGTCCATAAACTAAGTTTTGAAAACTATAATCGTCTTCACGAGAACGATTATTGTTCTGCTAATTATAGCAAATACTCATCTGACTATTCACGATACACCTTATCGGCCACTATCTTCCTTTAGTGACCTCGTTGCTGTCTATATCATCGGTTTAAACACTCATCCTTGGCGTGGGAAGTTAGTTTGGAAAACTCTTAACCAGCACCTCTAATACTTAAACATAATTTCCAAGGTGCTTCCTATTCCCCTAAACTCTTATTTGTGCTTTGATTGATCAAAAATATAGAAGAGGATAACCAGTCCTTCTCGAGATGAAAAAACAAAAGTCAATTGCAATGCTTGTCATTGATTTGATATTGGCCGTGGCTTTTGTTGTTCAACTTGGTCTTGCACTGGACATAAATAAAGGTTGGAATACTCTTTATTCATACAGCAATGGCAAGATTTATCTCCATCTAAAGGACAATAGTTTGGCCTACCTTAACTTTTCGATAACTGGTTTCGATAATATAGACCAAAATTCAGATTACTCCGAATCCGAAATTAATTACAAAAATGACCAAACATTAGATACTCTATCTAGTCCCCCCATCAACTCTACTTTGCTAGTTGTAAATGACGAACTCTATGCTTTCACCAGTGATCAAACTGATTCGTCTAAAGACTTGTGTGGAGATGGTGTTTTGAGCCTTGTCAAATACGATGAAGGTGATGATAACTGGAAAAAAATTGATGATGATTTAGTATTCGATGACATTGATGATACTTCATTCTATCAATACGCAACCTATTTAACTTCCCCCACCGATAATAATACCGTATATTTGTATGGTGGTTATTGTGAAAGTACGGGTGAAGCCACTAATAGGCTCTTGTCATTTGATATTTCCAAGTTAAAATTTTCCAATATTTCGACTTCGACCAAGCCTCAACCTTTCTATGGGGCTTCTAATTTGTTGGCCCCTGATCCACAAACTCAATTGGTGATTGGAGGTCAGAGCAACGTAGGCTGGTTGAACATGTATCAACTTGCCACTTGGGATTTCAGTTCAGGATGGTCATTTAAGCAAATAGGTAGTGAAGGATCAAGTGATATCAATTCAAGAAGGTTTGCATTAGTATTACCCATTTTCAAGCAACTTGCAAATGATTCAATATCAACTTTACTTAATTACTATAGTGTCGAAGAAGTTCTACTTTTAGGAGGAGAATTAACTGACTCGGAATCTACCCCTACTTATGCAAAGTTGCTGGTCAACACTAATGAATGGGAGTGGGATGCCTTCAATGATACTGGGTTAGACTATGAAGAAATCTTGGGGGCAGCCACTATTTTTAATACTTTAGTGGTGGTCAATTCTACTAGTTCCGATAGCTCAAAAAGAGATTCAAGCTCATCAAAATATCATTTAAATTTGTATAACACGAGCAATTTGAAACTGGTAGAAAGTGTGAAGGAGAATACTCCAGTAACTTCCAAGTCAACCAAATCTGATACCTCGTCATCTGAAGAAACTAAAGCTATTCAAAAGAAGGCAATTCTTGGTACTGTTATTCCAGTAGCTGCAATTGCAATTGCTGTTGCCGCAGGAATGTTCGTTGTCAAGAGACGTAAGCGCTCCAGAGAATCAGACGAATTAGAAACAATCGACTACCAATTAGGAAACTATTTTGATCATCAATCCTTGAATCGACTTAGTGGTATACTTGGTCATACTCCTAGTCTGAGTAGAGCCACCAACAAATTTGAAACCCTTGATCCCTTGGCTTCTTACAGTCCTCACAATTCCCGTCACCATAAACAATCAAGTCGCCAACATAATGGCTTTACATATAGTAACGCGAACAATCACCAAGTATATAAGCACGATAATGACACTAATTCCACTATTGAAGTTGCTTCTATAGATTCTTGGGTGAAGAAAAGACAAGAGTTCGATGAACAACGTATGAAAGGGATTCAAAGAAATAGTTATCTTGCATCAAATGAAACCTTGAGCAATGATTCGCATCCACGAAACCTGCTTGGTGGCAATGATACTTTATCTCCACCAAGACTTTCGCATTCACAATCACCTACTCATAATAATCTATCCCCTGCTTTGGTCACTGATGAAAATCCATTCAATGACTTATCTCTTACGGGATCCGATCGAGCCCATCCTTATCATCAATTATCACTAAATAAATCAAATGACCAACTACAGTCACAACCGGCAAATTTTGCAGCCCCTGAATCAACAACGGCACCCACTAACGATTTAACATCCGCAGTTGTTGCTGGAGGTGGTTTGGTCAATAGGTCAGTATCCAAACTCAAGAAATCATTTTCATTCTCCCATACACCCCCTGCATCCCCAATAATTGGACGTGAGTTTTCATTATTGAAGAAAAAGAAGAGCAATTCATTAATCAGACCTCCATTAAGAACTGGTCCACTGCAAAGCTTGATGGATGGTGAAATTACTGAAAATGAAGAACTGGAATCTATCTTTGAGAAACAGCTTCCGAAATTACCTTCCGAGAAGTTACAGGCTAATGATTCCAAGTCAATAGATATCACTAATCTTGATACGACCAACGAAAATATTGATGATAGTAGTTCATTTGGATCATTTGATGATAAAATGGACGTGCAAGTTTTGGTTAGTTCTAAGAGAAGATCCAAGTTAAGAGTGGTAAACCCCGATCTTGAAGCTTTAGACGAGACCCTGGAGGAACTTGATCTCACAGAAAAGAAGGATCTTAGTAACAGTTCAAACAAAAACCAACTCGACTCTGAAGAAAATATTGAAAGTCGAGATAACCTGTCAGACCCAGTTGACGGGGCCATAAGGAAAAGAGTTCCCTCCAATGAAAAACAAATCGAAGATTAGTCATTCCCCTTAGTTTCTTATATAGGTCCCTATGTACTATATCATTGTAATCTATGTAATACTAAACATTCATTTTTTCAATCTATATAATGTAATCGTCATATAGTTAGTAGTCTGACTAATCAGGGGCTATGAGCACTATCCAGGCACGTTCACCAGATAAGACTTTGTCTCCAGTTGTGCCGACTTGTCCCTTTTCTGTCGTACGTTATTTCCCTAACTAATTGTCTTATTAGATATTTTAGACGGGGGCTGGCTCGTACTTCACTCTCAAAAGTGATGACTATTTATATCTTCATGTATAAATTGAGATGTAGGCTTAGCCGTGTACACCCGTACATCTATTAACGTAAATCTCCGTTTTCAAAGACAAAAAAAAAAAATGAGACTAACACAATTTAAAAATAAATATAAGGTGGTGTCCGATAGTTCAGATATCACACCAGTTTAATTTTCTTAACGTCTACGATCTATAAAGCAGACACCCACATACCTTCATCAGTGGTCGTCCATAGTAGGAACAGCTAAAGACCAACTTGTTTCAATTCCTCACTCAGTTTTATTTCTTTTCCCGCTTTTTACCCAGTCCGACCTTTCCACACCCAAACTCTTGGCTCTTTATTCCATGTTAGCGACAAGATGGAGCAAGATTCAGGTCAAAACATACCTACCTTCCATATTGCTGATCAATATGGAAACTCGGGCGAGGCTTCAGTTCGAGATGAGTTCGAGCAATTACAGTTAAAACAACAATTGAAACAGGAACAAAACCCATATTCGAATGAATTAAATCTACAATCAGGACAGCTTACAGAACAAGCTAGCGGCATTCAAGATAGTCAGGATCATACCTATGAAAATTTATTCAACATCAATGCATATGATATGAATTTTGCTGACTCCTCAGATAAACATGACAAACCGCTGGGTGGTGATTTCCAGCCAAATCTGGCGATAAATTATACTGAAGGTTTCGGCGGCAATCTTAGTAATAACAATAATAATGGAAATGATAATAGTAATAACAATTTTCTATTTAACCAGCAGGTTTCATTGAATATGCCCGGTGCTTTCAAAAATAATGCTGATCACATGGAGTTGGATGAATCTCCACCATTTACGATTGAACTGGATTTATTTTTTGATCCAATCTTAGAAGGGGTTAGTTCTAATTTTTCTAATCAGCCCAATAATATTCAACGCAACATTAACAGCAACATCAATACTTTTTCCAATGAAAAAGGGGTTCATGACGTCAATGTCAATTCACAACCTTCTTTTCATATCAATAACGATATACACAATGCCGATATGAATGATACGAATCAGGATAGCCAGTATGACGCAAATTCCATTGTTCCATCTCAAGATGATCGTCTTCAGCGAACTAATTCCTTTGTATCCATGAATAATTTGGAATTCACTGAAGGTGGTAACACATTAGGGGATAACTTGCATTTAAGGAATGCTTCTATTGATAGTTATCATAATTCTAATGTAAGTCTTCATACAGGGCCTACAAATAATTACGATAGAAATGGAAACATGTTGTACGACTTTAAT
>JAJMSM010000148.1:0-10264 GCA_030578475.1 Hyphopichia wangnamkhiaoensis
ATACTGAATATATATGAATATATAAGGATTAATATATATGAAAACCGCTAGGGGGAGATCTATTTCACCGTCTTTATAAATGCTTCAACTGGGTGTCCAACCACGTATGGTCCACACCGAGAGAAAGAAAGTATTTCTTTCACCCAGTTATATTTTGGTTGGACGTGTTCATATTTATATATATGTTAGACGAGAATAGACCTAAAGTCTTTAGACGATATGATGTTGGCAAGTCGATGTTATACTTGTGTTAAATACAAAGTTTATTATCGATTTGATCTTGTCTGACTACGTGTCTCACAATCACCCTCTGAAGCCTAACGGCGTCGATGGTGTACGGACGTCACGTTCAACATCAAGGACAGCGCTGGGGCGCTGACAACATTTAAACCATCTGTTAGATTGTATTTGGACCTTAAGATATTTACTTACAGCTAGTAATTAGTATTTAAGTGCTAATTGTATCAGAGCTGGCAAGTTCAACACCTTTCAATATAGCAATAATCCCATCCCCAGCTAAATGTCCTTCGTCCTGTGAAAAAAGGCAAGAGCAATAGTCGCTCCTCAAGCCAAAAAAAACACCCCATCAAATCTTCTTGCATCCTTCGACGGGAAAAGGGGCTGAAAGAAGCGTTCTTGGAATTTTAATGAATAACAATATTTAGTAAACTAGTCCATGCCCCAAATTTCTCTATTCAAAGAATATATTGCAACGAAATCTTAATACTGGCTTCTCACACACCCGAATTCCAAACTAGACTCATTTCCAATCTTCTGCAGTTAAGAATGGAAGTAAGACATGGGAAAAAGACTGTCTAAATAGGGCTGGACATTAACTTTAGTCATCAAGAAAGAAAGTAGACGTGCCTTAATATGTTGTTGTTGTAGTGATTATTGGTAAAAAGAAGAAAGTTATCAATGAATCATTGATGGAGGATATATGAGCCAATCTATTTGGACAAGTCTGTCTATTTGTAAACGAGTCTATCTATTTGTAAACACGTCCGCCTGTTTGTGGATTAGCTGCTCAAGTCATCTGTTTGTAAACATGTAGTATTGCAAGAGTTTGGAGAAAAGGTTTACGAATAGAGCGGTTCAAAGTTTGCGAAGCAGGTTTTTTTGCATTTTTTTGCAACAATTGGAATAATAGTGAGAAACACAAACAAAATAAAATAAAGAAACCCCAACGAAAAACGAATGCTTCACAGGCTATTTTACAGCACTTAGTAACTGCCTCCAAGACTTGAAGTAGGCATATGTATAAGTGAGTATGGACTTACATGGACCCGTTGTAGTTAAAGTAACTCTTGATATAACCATACCATGGTAGCCATGGACCTTTATTCAGATTGTGCGCTTTCGATTTATTTCATTGCTGAAATACTCTCTCTGAGTTAATCTGTTAGCACGATGGATAGGCAAAGATATCGGCTGCCTTGTTGCTATCACTGGCCTCTATCTAACCGGACTATATCTTTGCTATCTAAAATATAGTATTTGGAAAGAAAAAGAATAAATTATTTAAGATCCAGTTTTGACTTAAAGGAGTTCGAGAAGACAGCCACCAGATTATGGTTAGCGGAAGCTCCTGCCGTCCAAATCAAGCTTATAAGATAAAATTAGCCAAGCCTATTGACAAGGCTCTCGCCGCACCTAGGAGAAGGAAATAATGATAACCGAGTTAAGACTTAACTCCTACAGTTGATATTGTATTTTAGTCATTTTTTTTTGAAAAAAGTTCATCTTCCACCGGTGAAATCTACTGTGACGAGAGTGTATTTTCGTAAATAATTACTAAATTTCTCACCAGGGCTCTCAGACGGAGTGGTTTGTTTTTTGTAAATATTAATAATGGCACTCTCCACCATCTCAGGAACTTTTCCCACTCGTTTCATTTGTGCATCTTCGTATGTTTTCATTTTCCAAGACACATTGAATGCACTAAACTAAATCACAACTGGCGACTCCATCGTCAGTCATATTAGTCGATTGTGGTCAGTATGGGATACCCCCCAAGTCCTGCATGTGATGTTGGCTAGCCGTTAGCTTTGGTCGGAAAGACTGCTCGGAGAATATTCCGATTTGGGCGTCTGGCTCCGCGCGGACCCTCTCGTTTTGGCAACCGAGACGAACCCATGTTTAAATGGACCATGGGTCTAGTCTTACCCCCAATTTTTTAGCAGGATTTAGAGTGGAAAAGTGTATTTGACAGCAAGTGGCTTTAAATTCCATCTTATCATAGCTAAAAATGGCAACTTAAGGGTTACTTTTGCACCATTGGTCGTAAACGCGAGAGAATGAACCCTAACAATAACGACCTAAAACTAATTAATAGTTTAATTCACCGCCCAGCCTTCTTCAATGAATTTCCATGAGAATATTCCCGTCATGGAGAGAAGAAACTTGGCGTCAAAAGTAGATAAACTTCTAAAATGAACTCAGTGTTACAAGTTGGGTAACTCTTATCTTGTCGTTTCTTTGGATCACGCTACAAATCGTGCAAGTGATCCATGATGCCAATAGGAACAGCTGACCAATGACCCAGACGATAATAGCCATCTACAATCGAACTAGAACTTCTTCACACATATCCGGGGCTCCAGCCGTTCACAAAGTTTATTTCTAAAAGTTGAACGGTAGCGAGAGGTACGGATGGAGCGGTTCCACCATCGGCCAAGCTGTACGGCGGCCAAGCGTGCAAGGGTATCTGAGTATGGCATGCTGCCCCCAACCAACCAATCTGACTTAGCCAACTCCAGATCGTGCAAAAAAACATCTGGACAGTCATTGGTTTGACGTATTTACCACTATCCACCTAACATTCAGGATGAAGAGTTCGGGAAGGCATCCTATTTACTATCGAGTCGCTAATTCTTCACTCTTTTTCTTTGAATAATAATATTTTTTCTTCCTTTTTTTTTTTTTTCTGTGGATTCTTTCTTTTTTTTTATGAGGAAAAAAAATACAAAGAAGGAGGAAAAAAAGCAAAAGAAAAAAAAAAAAAAGAAAAATTTTTGGAAGGAACCCAAGTGATTCGATTTAATATATCAAGGACGCAATCGGCACTTTGTTGAAACTTATATCTCCTGATAGAAATTATCGTATATATACCAAGTGCGTGCTTCTATTTCGTTTAAGTGGATATTGAAATATATTGACTGCCACTACTGCAAGCATTTCTGCTCCCTTATCGCGTAATAGTTTAAAAGGAGGAAAACAGAGAGAGAAAAAAAAATAGAAAATAGAAAAAAAACCAATTTGTCAGAAATCCGCTTTTATATCATCCTACCATCACTACACCCCAACCCATTTCCACAGAACTTCAAGTGATGTCATATAACAACCCTAAAGTGGACGGCATGTACTGGTCGAATCCGTCCATTGCTGCTCCCAACACGCTGGACGGATGTCTTGAGTTGGTGGAAGAAAATGTCGATATGTTTAATAATTCTTTTAAAGCCAACCCCCAGGATCAACATCAACAGTTTGGTTTTGACGGTGCTCACCTGTCGTTTCCTCGTAACCTGGCCTACCCTGACCATAACTTGGCCGATACTCCATTATTTGGTGGTAATAATAATAACAATAGCAATAGCAACCACGCTGAAGCTAATGCTGGTGGCTTTGATGAAGGTATGATTCTCTCTGATTTTGATAGTTATCCCATCACTAATAGCGGTGGCAACACGTTTGTGAATGCTGGAAACAACGGGGGGCTCAATGAGGCTGACTCGAATCAGTTGGATAACTCTGATCATTCTAATCATCATTTTTCTCCCAATAATGTCACTGGAGCTAGTAGCTCCATTAGTTCATATTCATCACCCAGTACCACTACTCGTTTCAACAATAATAATGCCAATACAAATGGGGGTGGAGCCCAGACCAACGGTGCTGCTACCAAGGTTCTTTCTCCTGATACTTCATCTACCTCTACATCATTGATTGATAATGAAAAACAGGTGAATGTTTCTAGTAATACAAACAAACCCAGACTTAGATCGTCAGCCAAGACCAAGAAACAAATGTTGGATGAACAAGATGCTATTTTGATGGCTCGTGACGATTCAGAATTGACGGAAGAAGAATTGGCATTGAAACGTAAAGCCCAAAATCGTGCTGCCCAACGTGCTTTCAGAGAAAGAAAAGAAACAAAATTAAAGGATTTGGAAGTTAAATTGCTACAAAGTGAAGAAGAACGTCAAAAATTGCTCGAACAGTTGGAACAAATTAGACAACAAAATATGACCATTCAAACTGAAAATCAATTATTACGTTCTGGTAATGAGGCTTCTCCTCATCATGTTGGTTTATACACCGAAAATTCAACCAAGGGAGCCGATAAATTCACTTTCCCCCGTAATCCTCGTGAATTTGTCGAAAGCTTATACGAAGGAACTCCTCATAAAATTAAAGAAGAAACTTATAATAAAGTCTACGAAGAACCTTCAGAACCAGGTAAAAAAGTATTGGCGGTCGGGGCCGTCTGGGACTACTTACAAATAAAATCAGAACAACCTGAATATGAAGATGGACTCGACGTTTACGAAGTTATGAAGAGATTGAAAGGTCATGAACGTTGTCATGGTTATGGTCCTGCTTATCCTCTTGAATTGATTGACCGAGCCATCGCCGACGTTGCTAATGGACTATAGTTTTGGCTAACCCTGTTCATGTTTGTTCTTGTTCTTGTTCTTATTAGTTTTTTACGTTTGGTTTGTATTTTTTCTTGTTCTTATCTTCTTCTACCCCTAGTTTTCTTTAATGGCTTGTGGTTAACGATTTTCAGTTCATCCTTTTAAATAATTTTTGTTTTTTTTTGTTTCCTTATTTCCTTGCTTTCTTAATCTTTTCCATTCATGACTTCTACATTCTTTTTGCGTATTC
Organism: Hyphopichia wangnamkhiaoensis; assembly: GCA_030578475.1. NCBI lineage: Eukaryota > Fungi > Ascomycota > Pichiomycetes > Serinales > Debaryomycetaceae > Hyphopichia > Hyphopichia wangnamkhiaoensis. The sequence continues at coordinate 4,888 of JAJMSM010000148.1, forward strand.
TACTTGTTCTTCTTATTACTAGTTCTTTTAAATACATATATGGCTCTCAGTTTATTATCATCAAATTGTGATGTCCACCGAGAACATCCGTACACCGTATAAAAGTAGTTTCTGTTCGTCGATATTTAAAGAATATTCCAGAAAAAATGAAAAAAAGATAGTGAGGGCCCTCACAGTAGTTTTTTCTGTGAATAATTTAGTCTGGAGGAATCACGATGAATCAAATATAAAAATCACGATCACTTCATGATTATTCGATTGAACAATTAATTACATTGAACAATATTCACAGTTTTGATTATATAGTAACAGTGTTTCATCTATCAAACCATGTCTGCAGAAGAATATAAAGCTCAAGGTAACCAATACTTTGCTGCCAAAGATTTCACTAAAGCTATCGAATTCTTTACTAAAGCCATTGAAGCTTCTCCAAGCCCAAATCATGTATTATACTCCAATCGTTCTGCTTGTTATGCTTCCTTGAAAAACTTTGGGAATGCTTTGCAAGATGCCAATGAATGTATTAAAGTCAACAGTACTTGGGCTAAAGGTTATGGTCGTGTTGCTGCCGCTCATTTTGGGTTAGGCAATTTGGAAGATGCCAAACAAAATTATTCAAAAGCTTTAGAAATAGATCCTGAAAATGCCATGGCTAAGAGTGGGTTGAAGTCAGTCGAAGATGCTATCAGTGCTAGACAAGCTCAACCAGATTTAGGTTTAGGCTCAATTTTTTCAAGTCCTGATTTAATCTCTAAATTGAAGAGTAACCCTAAAACTAGTGAATTAATGAAAGATCCTGAATTGGTTCAAAAAATCCTTAATATTCAATCTAATCCTAAGGCAAATGCCACCCAGTTCTTAAGTGATCCAAGAATGATGACCATCATGGCCACTTTGATGGGTATCGATTTACCAGAAGATCCTTCCGCTCCTGGTCCATCACCATCTGCAAATGAACCTACTTCAGCCCCAGAACCTAAAAGGGAAGAACCTAAAAAAGAAGAACCAAAGAAGGAACAACCAAAGAAGGAAGAGCCAAAGGATGTCGAAATGGAAGATTCTGAAGAATCCACTGATCTTAAAACTGCTCTTGCTGCTAAAGCTGAAGGTAATACCTTATATAAACAAAGAAAATTCGATGAAGCTATCGAACAATACAACAAAGCTTGGGAACTTCATAAAGATATCACATTCTTGAATAATCGTGCTGCTGCTGAATTCGAAAAAGGTGATTACGAAGCTGCCATTGAAACTTGTAACAAAGCAATTGATCAAGGTAGGGAATTAAGAGCTGATTATAAAATAATTGCCAAATCTTTCGCTAGATTGGGTAACACTTATTTGAAGAAAAATGATTTACACAATGCCGTTAAATATTTTGATAAATCTTTAACTGAACACAGAACCCCTGATGTCTTAAATAAATTGAGAGCCACTCAAAAAGAAATCAAAACCCAAGAAGCCTTAAACTATATCGACCCAGCAAAGGCAGAAGAAGCTAGATTACAAGGTAAAGAATATTTCACCAAAGGTGACTGGCCAAATGCTGTCAAAGCTTATACCGAAATGATCAAAAGAAGCCCAGAAGATGCCAAAGGTTACTCCAATAGAGCTGCAGCTTTGGCTAAATTAATGTCTTTCCCAGAAGCCGTTGAAGACTGTAACAAAGCAATTGAAAAGGACCCAAGCTTTATCAGGGCCTACATCAGAAAGGCCAATGCTCAATTAGCCATGAGAGAATATTCTCAAGTCATGGAAACTTTACAAGTTGCTCGTGAAAAAGATTTGGCCAGTGGTGAAGGTAAGAACGTTCATGAAATTGACCAATTATTCAATAAAGCTTCTGCCCAACGTTTCCAAGCCATCGAGGGTGAAACTCCTGAACAAACTATGGAAAGAATTTCTAGAGATCCTGAGATTGTCAATATCTTACAAGATCCCGTCATGCAAGGTATTTTGGGGCAAGCTAGAGAAAACCCAGCTGCTTTACAAGAACACATGAAAAACCCAGAAGTCGGCAAGAAAATCAACATGTTGATTGCTGCTGGTGTCATCCGTACCAGATAAGGTTAACGAATCAATTAAGCAACATTTATAGCTTCTTTTATGGTGTTATTACGAATTTTTTTTCTTTTATATATATACTCCTAATTTTAATACAGAAAATTATCTCCGTTTGCTCTACTTGCTTATAAAAGGCTGATAGTTCTACACTCTGGATGTTACTTTACACATACAATTACCAGTACGATATCACACAAATCATTTGATGAATTGCATTTTTGTATATAGAACTAAAAACAGGTCACTTTTTTTTTGTATTTTCTGATATGTAAGTAATGGCAATCACATACCATTATCAAAGAAAAAGTTAGGTAATTCATCTAACTGTGAAAATAATGTCTTATTCACTGAATCATCATTATATAGATCGCCTTGTCTGAAAAGCTGGTCACTAAAATCAGGACTGCCATATTTAAACTCAAAAGGCGTGTTATCAATATTATTAGGTTGCAAAAGATTCGTGAGTGCTGGTCCCTTAGCATTATTTGTGGTAGCTTGATAGTTTGGTGTATTACCAACGGAGGATCCAGCCCCGCTGCCTATCGAACCATTAGAGCTCGTTTGATTGATTGAATTTTCGGAGCTAGTAGGATACAGATTATAAGGATTCAATGGTGGTTTTGCGGAATTAATGGTTATGAACCCTGAAGGGCCATATTTCCAATGTGGTATACCTCCTGGAGTCTGTTCAAACAATTTTCTAGAAAGATCATTAACTCGTTCAACTGTATTTGGATCCTTTTGATATCCACTTATAAAAATATCAGGAAAGTCCTTTTCAGCAGTCTCTAAATGACGCTTCAAATGTTCATTACCTTCTAAAAGATCAACCCCCAATTGGGCATTCATCACCTTGATTAAGATCCTAAGCATGATTCTAACATTCAAGTCAATAACGGACCCTCTTTGATGATAAGTTCTAACAGATGGTTTATCCGCTTCCCCAATGTACATGTTATTATAAGCAAAAAATTTAACGGCCACATCAATTAATAAGCCAACATCTCTCATAGACTCAGCAGCCCTTGGTCTATTGATACAATTACCCAAAATATTCAAGAAAGCTGCAAATGGGAAAAAGATGATCCAATTAATGAATGAAAGAGGAATTGAACGACGCTCAATCTTGAGGACAATCCAAAGAACCGTTCTAGCACTATCGAGTGATAAATTACGGAAAATAATACTCTCTTCACAGCTTTCATCATGATCGGGAGTAATTATCTGGAATGGTAACTTATTGATTGTCATTAAATGCAAAAAGTACGTCAATTGAATTGTTAACACGTTCTCATTAGTGCAATCAACATTCATCCCATTAATCATATTAGGTAGTAATTTCAAAGATCCTTCGAATTCAGGATCATTGTAGAATCTGGGACGCACTCTCAGATCGATTGAATTAGCAAGGTCTGACATATCCGAATTTAATATCTTTAAAGTGGCAGAAATATGTTTGAAGGAATTTTCCTTAACTGATGCACTGAATAACTGTTTATAACTCTTTGAACGTATTCTAGTTAAATGGAGAAGATAGAATCCACTGAAATTGTGAATCTGTTTGTTTTGAGTAATTTCAGCCACTATCTCAGCCGGCACATCACTGGTCTGACAATCTCCCTTGTCACAAGGTGTATTTGCTGTCATATATTCGATGTCTTTCGATGTAAGCGATGAAACGTCGGAATCATCAACCAAAGGGGGTTTACCATTCCTATAACATATTTCCATATCAAAATATTGACAAAACCACCAAACCCTTCTTCGAAAAGATCGTTCTTTCTCTGGTAAATGACCGAAAGTTTCAAAACGATGTAGACCAATTTCCTGGGCAAATCTGACTGCTACAGCAGAAAGGATATAATTTACGTGCGATGTGACTAATGTTGTCTCAAGATATATAACAAGTAACAAGATAGCTTGCACCGTTATAATACCTTCACTAATGACCGAAATTCTCCCGTAGTAGAATATGGAATTATGGAATAGAGTTTCTTGTAACTTGACAAGATCCTCCAAACCAAGAGCCCCAATAGCAGGGAAAGAACATTGTGGAGCATTAGTGTTGCATGATGGTGGAGTGTCTGAATTTTCCTTATACATTCTCTTGTTAATAACTGCCGATATGCATAGAGCCAAACTAATGTTGACTATAAGTAATTCTGAATATTTCAACTTGCGCTTTTTAGTACCATTTAGAATTCCCTTATTTGAGTAATAGATTTGAGCTAATTCTTGAACAGTTTTAACATCACATAAGTAACAGGCCAAGAAAATACTATCGAAAAATTCGAGCATTTCGAATACAAGACTGGGATTATCTGGAAGAGCACCTTCATGTAGAATCATTCTTTCTTCGTCTGATTTGAATTGTGGATCTATCCAAAGCGAGTTGTAAACTTTTTTACAAACAGCAAATACCACTGGCAAATTTTCCAACGGATTCAATGCAGAACTATCTTCAGGCTTTAATTTAGCTTTAATCCAGGCAATACTCTTGTCCGAGAAAATATGGAATGTAGAATGGGTTCCATAGTACTGATCTAAAGTACAAAACTTGGTACCTACGTCAATTGCTGGTGGAGGCATATTTTCATTAGAGGCATTGTTTCCAGTTCCATCGGTACGCGTCCCGTTTGGACGAGATTCTTCGAAATCTTCTTGTACATTGACCCCACTATCTGTGCTTGATGAATCATCTTCATCATCATCCAGCCCGCTGTTTGAACGAATACTTACATTCTCACTTTGACCAGATTCGTTCACCATATCTGCACCTGGATTAAGTTTGGTGGCCAAATTAAGAATAAGGCCTTCAAGTTTAGCAAGTCTATTATCCAATGATTTGATTGACTCTCCTTTGCTAACTTTGGTAGTAGGCTTCTTAGTCCTACGTTTCCGTACTGTATCCGTTGGATACACGCAGTCTCTGTTGGCGGCAAAACAGTGCTGACATTTCACCTGTCCATCACATTTGATCTTTTTCTGTCTGCAATAAGTACAAGCCTTAGTGACTCTATGTCTCTTATTCTGTGTTATCACCTCCATGGTGGTGTCTTATTCATGGATTGTAAAGGTTATAGAAAAGAAGGGCAATTTTACTTTTGAAAGAGACGCCTCTCTATTTTAATCTTTTTTATTACTCTTCCTTGTTCTTTTTTTTTTTTATTTTGTAATATTTGATTTTTATTTTCAGTGTGTTTTTGGCCCCTTTCTTTTTTCTTTCTTTTTTTCTCTTCTGCTTTTTTTTTTTTTTTTTTTTTTTTTTTTTTTTTTTTTTTTTTTTTTTTTTTTTTTTTTTTTTTTTTTTTTT